>JAGXJF010000677.1:0-89065 GCA_019208055.1 Stipa capillata
AGTTGTAAGGTTACCTCCGGAACATGCCAATTCCTAGGTAGATCACTAGTTAGTGAACATCTCGGAACATGCGTCATGGATAATTGGGCCTTAACCCAGACAGTTAGTGAACATCTCGGATAACACATATTCCAGATGGTTCATGGTTCATTCACTGAACCATCTATGATTTTGTCACATCCCGTACGGTTCAGTGTTGAGAACCATTTGGGATAGTTCTGTAGGTTGCTATCATAATGGATATCCGAGACAGTTTTTTCTACCTGAATCGTCTGGGATAGCAATTATGACAGCAGTGTATATTTTTATTTTTTCTGCCCTGAACCACAAAATTTCACAGATTTCATATTCAGATGTACAACTGCACATTCACGTTCCCACTCACAGCAACAAACACATTCACATTCACATTCATAGCATACGAACACATCCGCATGCATAGAAAGGACACATTAACATTTCCATCGACATATCCACATACATGAAGAACAAATGAATTTAATTGCATCACAAAGTACTCATATCAATTCAAATTTATAGTCAGCTAGGGTTGATGGTACTCGCCCTTGACGTTGAGTACTTATTCCATGAAGAATAATACGAACTCCTCCCTAATGTCTATGAGTTCAGCCCTAGCCATCCTCTTCGTTCCAATATTAATTGCAACCTACATAAAGTAAGATTAAATTCATGGATATATGTAAGATGTGAATAAATGAAGTAGTAGTCAGATGGAAAAACCTTAACATCTTGGATCTTCAAAGCCGCCATGAGCTGCCATATGTGATGGCAGACGTAGTTGGCAAAAAGATTGGTTCCTTGTGGCTACAGGTGGCACTACAAAGAGAAAAGGTTTTAGTTCGAGAATGAATTATTATTAATTAAAAATGAAGGTATAGAGTACTATTTTGTATTTTGGGAAGTCCTTGAAATTCAAATCGTGTATCAATTTGTCTTGGGCTAATAAATTGAATCTTCCCCACAGGACATCTATGTACAATAGTATAGAAAAGGTTATCACTGACGGGCACACATTACCATTTGTGACGGGTGGTCTGCCCGTCAGCAACCAAACGTCAGTGATAACACAAGTTACTACTGACGGGTACCCGGCCCGTCAGAGATACCACATTATCTTTGACCGGCATGAAATATCCACCCGTCAGAGATGGCTGTAGAGAGGACCGCACGTGCAAACATATCTGACGGGTGATGTCTAGTCGACCGTCAGTCATGAGATCTATCTTTGACGGCTACTGGTCACAGACCATCAGAGATGAGTGCTGGAAAGGACCAAACGAAATCATAACTAACGGGCGAAAGCAGTCGCCCATCAGTGAGGGTTGTTACCTGTGACGCGTGACTTTCCACCCGTCACAGTTGTAAATTATCACTGACGGGCAAATTTACAGGGCCCGTCAGTGATGTATGTTACCTTTGACGGTTCTATTTAGCAGCCGTTAGTGATGAGTGTTTCCTTTGATGGTTCACTTAAAATAGCCCGTCAGTGATAATTGTCATTACTGACTTTTTTTTACTAGCGCCTGTCAGTGATGATCCTATCCTGGTTCCTGCATAAACCTGGTTTGCTGGCTAGCCTCAGGATTTGCTAGCCATGCCCTCTGAAAAAAATTCCTAGCTGTGCAGGCATAGCTACACAGCCTCTCAGCAGCCCCAGCTGCGAGGCACAGGCACAAAATATCACAAATAATTGAAATAACAACATCACATAGCATCACAAAATCAGAAACCACATTTACAACACATTCACAAATATATGAAATTCACAAATCGAAATGCAAACACATCTCTCATGCGGCATTAAAGAGAACAGAGTTACAAATCAAAATGAAATTCATGTTGCATTGAAGAGGTGGGGGGGCAGAGTTTACAAATATGAACTAAGTTATCAACAAATCAACATTTTTCACTGGTCCTGGGGCACGCAGTTTAGCTGGCGACGGCGGCGCACGCAGCTGGTCCTGGGGACGCGCGGGCACAGAAACTGTTTAGAGCTTGGGCTGGATTTTATATAGGTAGGGCTGGATTTTATATAGGTAGGAGTCACCACTGACGGGCCATGTAAAATGAACCGTCAGTGATGAGTGCAAGATCAATCTGAAGGAACAACGACAACTGACGAGCGGTGCATCATAGCCCGTCACTGAAATGGAAATAGAACTCACTGACGGGCAGGACAAAAAGATCCGTCAGTGGTGACCAAGTCAATTTAATGGGCCAAGTCACCACAGACGGGCGAGAAGAGTGCCCATCATAGATTACCTCTGACGGGTACTACTAGGGACCGTCAGTGATAAGTCGACTTTACATCACTGACGGGTTCTTTTAAGTGACCGTCAGAGATGACAGTTTACATATATGACGGGTCTTTCTTCGGCCCGTCAGTGATGTCTTTCCTGTCAAATCTGGTGTTTCCGCTGATGTCATTACTGACGGTTGATCGTCTTGCCCGTCAGAGATGACTCCAAATGGAGTGTCTTGTAGAGTCACTACTGACTTATGTCCGTGTGCCCGTCAGTGATATGTGAGAAGCCTGACGGGCTTTTCTTGGCCCGTCAGTGATACGTTATAGCGGATGACCTTTTTTGTAGTAGTGGTGATATGGCGTGAAGTTGTGTTTCTGACGCTTGTAGGAATCAAGGTATAAAACCTTGTTCCATTTGGGTATTATCACAATCAATATCCAGTGAAATCTACAAGAATAGATTTGCATGGCTATATATAAGTTGTATTGTGTATAAACTATCTAAAGGGTAAAGTATGAGTGGATGAAATATGAGCATCGATCACTTACTCCTGGTAGAAGGCAAGGAGTATGAACTCCTTGCCCTGTTGCCTTCATAATGCATCTGCGACATATCCCTCGGCAAATTTCTCATCGGCGTCCATGCTTTGATCGGAGACCAACTATGGGTCAAAGAACCTGCCTATTGTTTCCTTGCTTTGGCTTGAGCGATCATGTGACTAGATGTACAAAATAGAGGAGGCGATTGTTATATGCATTAATTTAGCAAATTACAAGGAACATGGCAGCGATGTGTGCTTGAATGAGCAATGAACGAGATTCAAGCTACACCTCGCAAAACCCCGACTTATCGGGACACCGTGCAACAGTTCACCTTCGATGGGTGAAAACGCCACCCACAAGCAATCTCCACAGAAACACCCATGCACTTCACATGAAGAAAACAATTGTTGGGACTTAGATGTCATCCACTGGGTATCTGGTGTCGTTGTCATCTTGATCATCAGGGCCCACTGGGGCTAGGGTGCCCTTGGTGCATGCGGGCATCGAGGGCAGCATTAACCATGATATCAAGCATCTGCTCAAACGCCTGCATAAGCCCGTTTTAATCTGCTCGACCCTCGTCACCTCTCTAGCTCTCTTTGGCTCTTCCTTAGATAAGGCAGCGGTGGCCCGTGGGAAGGCTTTATCTCACGTTGCAAGGACTCCGTGACCCCAGGTGTTTCATAGGTGCTCCTTGGTCCTGATTCCCACACTTAATATATCATTTGTCCTGTCGGACATGAATGAGCCTTGGGAAGATTGCTCACTCAAAAATTCTTGCAAAAGCCCAAGAGGTTATTTCAGGAAATATTAAGTTATAGATAATTTGCAAAACTAGGTGGTCATTAGCTTACCAATCGTTCGTAGAATTCCTAGTCTGTAGCGTTAGGTAAGTGGACCTCCCCACTTGAGCTGGTAGCTGACCTTCCTCTACACTAGTCTCGGGCACGAGACATCTGGATTCTGGAAAAAGGAGCTTCTTTGCCCGAATGGCGTGCCTGTTCATCCTCTTTTTCCCATATTTTCCTTTTATCCATGTACCCATGCGTGCCAAGTCTATGTGGGTGTATGTTCTCTGCAAGTAGCTCCTTGTGTTCATCACTTTGACATTGAAATTTTGGCGATGTTTTCATCGCCACAAATTGCTCCTAGCCAGCTTCACTCACGCTCGGATACTTCTCGAAGGGCTCCTTTTCCTCTTTCAAAAAGTCTTTGATGAGGGTGTACTTGAAGTGCCTCCAAGCCTTGCAAGCTGTCAATAACGTGGCTTGTCGGATGCCCTCCTTCCATTCACCTGGCACGTCAATTGACTCTATTATTTCATCTGCGAGGAGCTCGTGCTAACTCAAGGTAAGGAGTATCTAGTCCTCTACGGTGATCTTCACCTTTTCTCTTGGTACTACCCCGCGTATCAATTTGAACTTTTAGGCGGTTCTAGCAAAGAATGCTGGAGCCCTAGAGTCATGAGCAACCCTTGTGACTGGATAGCAGCCAGACGGCTTCTTTGTGGCTTTCTACCGCGATGGGTCTTCATGGCCGCCGAAGAGTCGGAGTGTTGCGGCAACCCTAGTTCACCGTGGGGGCTCGGCGGCTATGAAGGTTGGGACAACATCTTCACTAATTTTTTTGGAAAGAATATTAGAGGAGAAGGGGCGATGTAGCAGGAGTAAAGGTTAGCTTGACGGGGTTACTTAATTGATTTTGAACATATAAATAGTTAAATTCATAATTAAACATTACTATTTAAAATATGTAGTATATACATAACACTTGGAAAAAATTCATAACTGACATGTAGTATATACATAACACTTGGAAAACTTCCCTAACATATTGCAAAGAACATACCAATAAATAAATAATTCTATATTGAAGTACCTAATGTCCTTACATATTGTAAAGAACATATCAATAAAATAAATAATTCTATATTAAAGTACCTAATGCCCTAACATATTGCAAAGAACATATCAATAAACTGAATAATTATACATTCTAATGCCCTAACATATTGCAAAGAGCATATTAATAAAGTAAATAATTATATATTAAAGTACCTAATGCCCTAACATCTTGTAAAGGACATATCAAATAAAGTAAATAATTCTATATTAAAGTACCTAAATTAATGGATCACAACATAAATGAACCTAATAGAATAGAATGAATAGCATGAACTAATAGAACTAAAATGACATCTTATGCCCAATAAATTTCTTCTCTAATGCCATAATACTTCATTTTCTTCTCTAATGCCCTAATCTAACGAACAGCATGAACTAATTGAACTAATAGAACCTAACAGAACAAAATGAATAGCTAGCTAGCCCTAATCCATCATTTTCTTCTCTAATGCCATCTTATGCCCAATAAATTTATCTCATCCCTTTATAAATTTCTCTGAACTAAATTCTTCTCTAATGCACCATCTTAAGTAGAGGGTCGCGAAGGACTTACCTTTCTGTTGGAGGATGGTGGAGATGAGGGTGGTAGCGGTGCCGGCACTACAGAGGGTGGTCGCCAGAGAGGGAGGTGCTACAGAGGGTGGTGGAGACGCTGCCAGCAGAGGGAGGCGCTACAAAGGGTGGTGGAAAGGCCACCGGCCACTGTTGTTGCTCCTTCGAGCTCACCACCGACCATTGCTATTGCTCCTTGTTGATGTTGGCAGCTGCTATTGTTGCTCTTTGGTGCTAGATGGTGAGGGGCGGCCGAGATGTCGAGGTGGGGTTGCTGGGTCATTGGGGAGGATGACTAGAGGTGGCGGTGGGCAATGGCGGCAGGCAATGGTGGCACGAGCGATGGCTAGGGTATGGAGGAATGGCAAAGGGCGGGGAGGAAGGCCTAAGCGCAACGGGGTAAACTATATGTATCGGCCCAAATCCCAGACGTTTCAAAGTGAAAAACCGCCTAGGATCTATATTATCCTAAGCGGTTCATATTATGAACCGTTTAGGATATATCATTTTCCCTAGACAGTGTGCACGGGTGGCTAAGGTATCCTAGACAGTTCCAGTAACCCCAGACGGTTGGGATGTGGCCTTATCCCAGATGGCTCATTCTTTCACGGAGGCGTCTATTCGTTTCCCATATGGTGGGCTTTGCGGAACCATCTCGAATTTGCCCAATCCATGACGGTTTCTTTGAACCATTTGGGAAGGGCCATCTAGAATAGAAGTTTCTATACTAATGGTATCAGACACGAGCTAACACCGGTAGAGGAAGAAGAATCGAGCAAAACATACATTCCTCCATCTTGCTACACTTTGTCAAAGGCGAAGAGAAAGAAATTGTGTGTGTGTGTCTGTATGGTGTGAAGGTTCCATTTGGTTATTGCGCTAATAGAAAGAAACTCATTTCAATGAAAGACCTAAAACTACTTGGCATGAAGTTTGATAACGGCCATGTCATGATGACATAGATCCTCCTATTGCAATCAGAGGTTGAAAGGACCGAAGGTGCCGACTAGAGGGGGGTGAATAGGAGGCTAACTATTTTCACTTGTTTTAGCTTTGATTATCAAATTAAGACTTAACAGATTGCAAGGATAAGCTAGCTGTGTAACAGGTGAATAACACAAGCAAAATATGATATGCAAATTAACACTTAGCTGTCACACAGGTGTCTAACACAGGTAAGCTAATAACCTAGAACAGGTAAGCAAGGCAGATAGTTGTGTAACAGGTAGCTGACACAGGTAAGAGATATGATATACAGCAACTGTGGCACAGCTATGCTAACACAAGTGAAAAACAATCTATCACAGATAAACAATGAATATCTATGAACACACAAGCATGTGAAACTAATGAGTAACTAAAGACAGTATAGAAAGTACTCAGAGAGACAAGGTGTTTTTTCACCGAAGTTCCCTACTCTTTTCAGAGAGGTACGTCTCCGTTGGAGAGGCTACTTCGAAGAGATCGCCAGCACTGAATCGTGCTTGTTCTCCGAGTACCTGAGTGATCAGGCCTCTTCCTTTGCTTGTGGAAGTCCTTTAGCCTTGCAGCAGGTAGACTTCAGATCACCTTCACAAACTACTGGTTCAGCCCACACAAGCTTGGGTAATACCAGTAACTCCTACATCCGTCTAGGAGTAGACACTCCAAGAGTAATAGATTCAGCAGCAACAACTCTTGGAGGAACCAGTGCTCTTTGCTCAAAGACTCTAACTCTTGTGAACTAACACTTAAGGAGTTTGGCTTCTGTTCTGAGAGTACGAGGCTTTGCAACGGTCGAATATGGTTTACTGGATTGAGCAAGGTTGAGGTCGAAGGCCTCCCCTGGTCCCCTATTTATAGGGTTCACAGGTACCTAACAGTTACACTGTTGCCACATAGGATTGAGTGAGTCACCGGTGTCAGACACCGGTGACATAGCCAATCACACCGCACAACTATAACCGGCTCAGACAGACCGACACCTGTGTCACCGGAGGCACACACAGGTGAACCCTTAACTGATGTAGCCTAACTACTCAGCCTGGTCCTGGCACATTACATGCCCTCAGTGCACAGTTAACTCTGATCCCTAATAAGGAGAGAACCTCCAACAGTCTTCTGATTCAGCAGACAAACTATTGCAGTGCAGGTCCCTTAGCATTTACAAGCTCTCTCCTGGTACAAAGATGTAACTGAGTCATAGAGTGAAAGACCACCTGTGACATAGCTGTGTCACACTGGTGACTCTAACCTCTAGGGTTTTTCTACCGCTAGCACTACAAAGTACTAGCACAAGCTAGTTTCACACTTGTACAAAACTATTGATACAGGGCCACTGACCTCAAAGCATCAGTGCCGCTGTCCAACACTCTGAGCATTGAGCAAGAGAACCTCCATAGATCATTACTACTTCATCCCTCTTGATAGTACGGGTGTTTCCTATGAACTCAAGGAAACTAGCTAATCTAGGCTTTACCTACCACCATCTGTAGTCACGGCCCTTGACGCATCAATCCAATCAGCATCCATGAGAGCTTCCTTTATGTTCCTAGGTTCAACAGTAGAAACAAAAGAGTAATATTCACAGAAATTAGCAATTTGAGAACGAGTAGTCACTCCCCTATTAATGGCACCGATGATTTGGTCTACAGGGTGATCCTTCTGCAACCTGTTGATCACAAGGGGATCGGGGTTAACCGCCTGTGTCACAGCTGTTGGTGTTGCCTGTGACACAGGTGGTTCTTCCTGTGACACAGCTGGCTGAGTCAGGTCCTCTACATCCAGTTGATCATTGGCTGGGTTGTACTCGAACTCAACATCTTGAACTCCAGTGTCTTCATCCAGTGATGGAGAGAGAGGTTCTTGATCACTTGGTGAGGCAGGTTCCTCCTTGATGGTAGGTCTGATCTCACCAGTTGATTTCTTTTGAATGTCCTCTCTCCCTGCATCATTTGCAACTTGCTCTCCTTGGGAACCATGAGACTCATCAAAATCCACATCTATAGATTCTTCAACAACCTGTGTGGAGGTGTTAAAAACTCTATGGGCATGGGAGTTAGTGGAATAACCAAGGAATATACCAACATCAGATTTAGCTTCAAACTTAGTAAAGCGTTTGCCCTTCCTAAGGATGTAGCACTTACAGCCGAATACTCTGAAGTATGAGACATTTGGCTTAGAGTTGGTGAGCAGTTCGTAAGGAGTCTTCTTGAGTAGTGAATGATGATATAGCCTATTGATGGAGTGGCAGGCAGTGTTGACAGCTTCAGCCCAAAATCTTGGTGAAGTCTTGTACTCATCCAGTAGTGTCCTTGCCATCTCTATCAAGGTCATGTTCTTCCTTTCCACTACACCATTTTGTTGTGGAGCATATGGACTTGAAAACTCATGCTTGTCCAAAAATGCTTCAACCTTAGAGTTCTTGAACTCAGTCCCATTGTCACTTCTGACTTTGACTAGGTTCACCTTCCACTCATTTTGAACTCTAACAATGAGATGCTTGAACTTCTTGTAAACATGTGTCTTCTCCTTCAAAAAGAACACCCAAGTATAGCGAGAAAAATCATCTACTATGACAAAGTCATAATTGTTACCTCCCAAGCTCTCATATGTTGTAGGACCAAAGAGGTCAATGTGAATGAGCTCAAAAGGTGTGGTGGTGGTCATGATGGTCTTGGGACGATGAGCAGCTCTAACTTGTTTGCCAGCTTGACATGCACTGCAGGGCTTGTCCTTCTCAAACTTCACCTTCTCTAAATCTATGACATAGTCATATTTGCTCAACTTGTTGAAAAGCTTCATCCCTACATGTCCTAGCCACCTGTGCCACAGCCAGCTAACACTGGTCTTGGCCAAGAGACACCATGGAGCTGCTGCAGGCTGTTCATTGAAGTTGACAATGTACAATTTTCCAGACCTGCATCCTTTGAACACTTGAGAATCATCAGATAGTTTGGAGGCTATAACCTCCTCAGCATAGAAAGTAACTTTCATACCTGTGTCACACAGCTGTGACACAGACATCAGACTATAGCCTATCTGATCCATAAGCATGACATTAGATAAGGAGTGATGTTCAGATAGGCAACTTTACCAATGCTATTTACCTTTCCCTTAGAGTTGTCTGCATAGATCACGTACTTGCTTGGTAGATTGTCATTGGTGATCTCTACAAACTCCTCTCTGCCTCCAGTCATATGTTGTGTACATCCACTGTCCACAACCCAATCAGTTCCACTGGAGACAGTGTCCTGCAAGATTAGTTATGGGATTTAGGGACCCAAACTTGTTTGGCTCCCTCAACACCTTTACCATATGCAGAAACAATAGTTAAGGGGTTAGTAGATCTATTTCTAGAATTGACAGCCTTAGCAACAGATGATATAACATGAATTCTTTTCGGCTTGCAATCGCCTGCAACCTTAGACAGAAGGGTTAGTTGGCTGTGTAGGTTACCGGTGATACTGGTGGGTACACAGCTGTGTAAGCTACCGGTGACACAGGCAACTGTTACTTTTAGAACACAGATGGCAGGCAACCACTTTGTCAAGTGCCTGCGACCTACATACTTAGCCACAATTTTCCCTTTTCTATCCTTTTGCAAGACATAGGATAGGTTAGAAGGAATGTTTACCACATTCTTGTTTCTCTGCATATGACCAACATAGTTGTTGTCATTGGTACCTGCCTGTTTCACAAATTTTGCTGCAAGATTAGAGTTAGTGACAGCAGGCAGTTTATCTTTATCTGCAGGAGAAATGTAACCCAAACCTTTTCGGCCATCATTCTTCCTGAGCATCTCAGCTTTAATCAGCTGATAATTTTGCATGCCAATATTGGCAGCACATAGGCCTTTCCTCATAAGCCTTTTTAATTCTTCAAACTCCTCTTTGAGCTTGTTGTGCTCATCTGCATCCACAGAGTTAGTAGCAATAGAGGTTGAGGCCTCTTTTGAATTGTCAATCACACAACCTGTAGAAGTTAGAACATTTATACGACTAGCACAGTTTAAGCATGATTCAATAACAGCATGAGTAGGCATAGATGCATCAGTAGATATAGTAGAGGAAATATCAGTGCATATGGAATGCTTAGCCTTAAGTTCCTCATGCTCCTTCATGAGAAGCTCATGAGCTTTGAGCTTTTCATGGGCTATTTCCAGATTCTCCTGGTCTAGCTTGAGATTTTCTCTATCATCTGTAACCTCATCATATGATTCTCTCAGCTCCCTGAGTTTATCCCTTAAGGATATATTCTCATTCCTCTCCTTGCCATAAGCTTTATCTGTTCTTTCTAGAATACCCATTAGTTCAGCATAATCAGGAAAGTCATCTTCAGTAAGTACCTTAGATTCTTTAGCCATGAGGCACAAAGGAGCAGAAGTGGATGACGTCTGATTAGCCTTGGCGTTGATCTGGGAGCTGTGTGACTTGGCTGTGTCACAACTGGATGCATCAGCCAAGCTGATAGCAATTCCAGCCACCTGATCTTCTTCTTCAGATTCTTCCTCTGAACCTGAGTCATCTGACACCCAAGCTTGTCCAACATAAGCTCTAACAATGGCTTTGTTCTTAGAGTAAGTTGGATGCTTGCTGTTAAAGGTCTTCTTCTTTCCATGAAAGCCCTTCTTCTTCCTGTATTGATTGTTGTCCTTCTTATTTGGACAATCAGCAGCAAAGTGGCCTTCCTTGCCACACTCAAAGCACTTGTTGTCTTTGGACAGCCTCTTTCCTTTGAATCTGTCACTTGACCCAAACTGCTTCTTCTTCTTGTAGAACTTTCTAAAATTTTTTGTGAGGAGAATAAGTTCACTCTCTTCTCCACTGGTCATCTCCTTATCAAGTTCTTCACTGCTATCACTCTCAATTTGTGAAGTTGAAGCAGTGGTCTTCAAGGCAATGTTCTTCTTGACAGATGGGGAAGAGCTTTGCTTGCCTTCTTGCTTGATTTCCATCTCATGTGTTAGTATCATTCCTAACACTTCAGTGGGTTTCATCTGGTCGAACCCATCTTTCTCTGTCAGCATTAGAACAAGAGTTCTGTAGGTCTTAGGAAGCACTGACAGGAACTTCTTGATCACATCTTCATCTTCTACCCGATTAGAACCTAGAGCCTTCAGCTGATTGGTAATGATGGTGAGTCTTGAAAACAGAGAGTTGATGTCTTCACCATGCTCATACTCAAACCTCTCCAGCTTTGACTCTAGAAGACTTCTCTTTGACTTCTTCAGAGTGTCACTGCCCTCATAGATCTGCTCCAGAGTATCCCAGATATCCTTGGCAGAATCCATGGTACTGACTCTGTTGAAATCATGCTCCTGTAGACCCATGAATATTGTTGTGGCAGCCCTAGCATTGTTCTGAATGTTCCTCTTGTCATTTAAGCTAGGGGTGGTAGCGTTCTCCAACCTGTATCCTGTAGACACAATCTCCCACACATCTGGATCAATGGCGATAAGATGCATTTGCATCTTTCTTTTCCAGAAGGCATAGTTAGATCCATTAAAGACAGGTATTTTACCCTCATAGCCCGACATCCTTTAAACTTTGGCTGTTAGGCCAAATCAAAGAGTAACCTGCTCTGATACCAATTGAAAGGACCGAAGGTGCCGGCTAGAGGGGGGGTGAATAGGAGGCTAACTATTTTTTACTTGTTTTAGCTTAGATTATCAAATTAAGACTTAACAGATTGCAAGGATAAGTTAGCTGTGTGACAGGTGAATAACACAGGCAAAATATGATATGCAAATTAACACTTAGCTGTCACACAGGTGTCTAACACAGGTAAGCTAATAACCTAGAACAGATAAGCAAGGCAGATAGCTGTGTAATAGGTAGCTGACACAGGTAAGAGATACGATATACAGCAACTATGACACAACTATGCTAACACAGGTGAAAAACAATCTATCACAGATAAACAATGAATATCTATGAACACACAAGCATGCGAAACTAATGAGTAACTAAAGACGGTATAGAAAGTACTCAGAGAGACAAGGTGTTTTTTCACCAAAGTTCCCTACTTTTTTCAGAGAGGTACATTTCCGTTGGAGAGGCTACTTCGAAGAGATCACCAGCACTGAATCGTGCTTGTTCTCTGAGTACCTGAGTGATCAGGCCTCTTCCTTTGCTTGTGGAAATCTTTTAGCCTTGCAGCAGGTAGACTTCAGATCACCTTCACAAACTACTGGTTCAGCCCATACAAGCTTGGGTGATACCAGCAACTCCTATACCCGTCTAGAAGTAGACACTCCAAGAGTAACAGATTCAGCAGCAACAACTCTTGGAGGAACTAGTACTCTTTGCTCAAAGACTCTAACTCTCGTGAACTAACACTTAGGGAGTTTGGCTTCTCTTCTGAGAGTAGGAGGCTTTGCAACGGTCGAATATGATTTACTGGACTGAGCAAGATTGAGGTCGAAGACCTCCCCTGGTCCCCTATTTATAGGGTTCACAGGTACCTAACCGTTACACTGTTGCCACGTAGGATTGAGTGAGTCACCGGTGTCAGACATGTGACACAGCCAATCACACCGCACAACTATAACCGGCTCAGACAGACCGACACCTGTGTCACCGGAGGCACACACAGGTGAACCCTTAACTGACGTAGCCTCACTACTCAGCCCGGTCCTGGCACATTACATGCCCTCAGCGCACACTTAACTCTGATCTCTAATAAGGAGAGAACCTCCAACAGTCTTCTGACTCAGCAGACAAACTATTGCAGTGCAGGTCCCTTAGCATTTACAAGCTCTCCCCTGGTACAGAGATGTACCTGAGTCATAGAGTGGAAGACCACCTGTGACACAGCTGTGTCACACCGGTGACTCTAACCTCTAGGGTTTTTCTGCCGCTAGCACTGCAGAGTACTAGCACAAGCCAGTTTCACACTTGTGCAAAACTGTTGATACAGGACCACTGACCTCAAAGCATCAGTGCCGCTATCCAACACTCTGAGCATTGAGCAAGAGAACCTCCATAGATCATTACTGCTTTATCCCTCTTGATAGTACGGGTGTTTCCTATGAATTCAAGAAAACTAGCAAATCTAGGCTTTACCTACCACCATCTGTAGTCACGACCCTTGACGCATCAAGCCACCATCACCTTGCCTGTAACTCCTTGCACAGCACCGATTTCTTCACAGCTGTAGCACAACTACCTAGCACAACCATCCCCTTGTCCTAGAAACCACCTTTGTACTTTTTGGATGGTCATCCTTTCCTTGATGACACTTCTTCCTGGAACCTACTAAACTTGCTTACACTCATTGTAAACATTAGATTTCAGTTTGAGTTACCATTAACCATCAAAACCAATTAGGGGCCTAGATGATCTTTCAGAGATATCTTGCTAGGCCCAATCCTCGAGAAAATCATGAACCTATGTAGTTTTTTCAACACAATTGCTCAAAAGTCTATCAAATCCGAGCAACTACCAAGATTGCAGTTCGAGATCACGGAGATAATATGCTAACTTGATATCGTGATCCATCTCATGATTCATATTGTTGAGGAGATAGCGGATCTGATAGCATGTACCCTTTCAAGAGGTACATGAGTATTCTAAAGTGCTTTGTTCGTAACAGATATGGTCGGAGTGGAGCATTATCGAAGGCTATGCTGCCAAAGAGGTGATAGAGTTCTGCACGGACTACATGGTTGAACACCGACCCATTAGGGTGCCTCCATCTCAGCACGAGGGCAGGATCGTTGTATCGGAACCCTCAGAAAGTGTTCCATCACTCCGGACCCGTTGTTGCATGCTAGAGCCCATTTCACGATCTTGACACCCATGTTGGTGACGGACCCGTATGACAATGAGCACAAGTGGTGGCTTGGTTGGCAAGAGGGTCATAGTTTACAACTACGACATGGCAAGGATATGATATAAAGGAACACACATTTTATACAAGGAATCAGAACAAAAAGAGCACGTACTAGAATAGGGGGGTCCGGGTTGAGGCCTATGGTCCCAATAATGAGAAGAGCAACTACTATGGCTTCATAGAAGAGATTTGGGAGTTTGAGTATATGCCAAGGACCATAACTTCAGTAATGTGGATCCACAACATCTTGGATCCAAAGAAGAGCCATTTGTCCTCGCTAAGCAGATTAATTCCTCAAGTCTTCTACATAATTGATCCAAAAAATCAAAACCGCCACATTGTTCAGAAAGTATTATTGGAGTGGACGGTGTAATGGATGAGGAAGACTACAACCATTTCGACGAAGAAGAATACAATCCTGACGAAGACATGACAACAGTGTACCCAGAACCCAGTAACAAATGAACCTACCTCCGTAGAGATCAATATGAAGGGCTTACATATAAAGGCGAAAAGCTAGTAGAAGATAAGTATTTTGTAGGAGATAACTATTGTAATATCTTGTAGTTATGTCCCGTGCATTTAATTTATGACCAATGAATTTAATATATCTGGTGATGTGCAGATTGAACTAACTGAATTTGTTCACTCACTAGAAAAACTCATCAATGATGGGTTATGAAAGGTACCCGTCATTGATGAATTTTCTTATATAAGCAGGGCCAAGGGTTTTCAGCTGAAAACTCATTTCCACTCCCGCATGCCCCTGACTATCATCTCCAAGCCTGCGCTTCATCGAATCCACAGAGCCCTAGCCACCCGCAACGCCTTTGACACGTGGAGCACCAACGCCTGCAACTCGAGGACTGACGCCCTCAACCTCGACAACTGCATCCCGCGCCTCCTTTCCTTCCCGAACCTGTGGACGGGCGCCGCCAATGACCATGGCCCGCAACCTCCACCTCCGAGTCACCGCCTTCTATCTCTGAGAGTAAGTATTGCCGCCTCCTCCTCTTCCTTCCCCCCACCCGCTTGCTATGTGATGTCAGCCACGCAGCCGTGTCGAGAACCAACAGCATCCCCTTGATACATACCCTAGTTCGTGTGGTCTCCGAGTTTAAAAATGTTGGGTACATTCAAAGTTAGGTTCAAATAGATCCAAAATTGAGTAAAATGTGAGTTGTTTTTTATTGTGTAATTTAACTTTCCTCTGATCCCAGCATGTTTCTAGGCTTTTTGCAAATTTTTGTAGGATTTATTGAAGCATAGGTTATTATCTAGATTTATTTCAGAGCAGACATATGCTATTTTTATTTATTTTGCACATTAGTTTGTAGTGTACATTATTAATTTTACCTTCTATCACACAAAATACATCTGTTAGGAGCTATGTAATTTATCTTACCATATGTTGATGCTTACTTTGTTGTGTTATTAAACTTTCCTGTTATAGTACCATTGTTAAACAATTTCTTTAGAAAATTACAAGTTCTCTTTTTCCCGATCAAGAAGATGGAGGGCAACACAGAACACCATGCCGTCCTAGCCGGAAGCCTTCGGCTCTACGCAAAAATCGAGCAGGGCTCCACGGACCCGAAACAAGATGCCTACGGAAGGGATGGTGGTCACTCAAGTCGATCAAAGAAGTGGAAAACCATAGTTGCCACAAGCCACAATAAAGAGGTTCGGCACTGTATGTGTAATACTCACACGAGAATGGATACCAATCCAGTTTAGCAACTGAACAGAGGTATCGGATATGGAGATTGCAGCTGTCAAGATGGTGCTTTGGTCAAAATTTGAAGTCCTCGAGGACAGTAAGAAAAAATTCAAATGGGCCGCAATGATATCAATCGCGGGGTGCCACCGGAACTAGAGGAGCAAGCTTTATATTGAACATGTTATGATGGGCAAGCCTCCCTTTGTCAAACATCCACACATTTTGCCGACCGATAGGGCAGTGCTCGTGAAATCGAAGGATAAGAGTGCAAAGGCTAAGACCCTGCAGAAGAGGAAACTATACTGTGTAACATTTTTTTGTTTAAAAAAATTAAAATTCATAAAAAAATCAGGATGTTACGGCTAATCAAATATAAGGCAACTTACTTGACTAATCGAGTTTGATTAGTGAACAGTTAACTAAAATATTAGAAAGGATGTTATAAAACAACAATAAACTAGCCCGTGCAACTGCTAGAGATGACGACTAGTAGTTTATAATTCCTAAAACTATTTGCATTTAAACATATTAGATTGATGTCCAACTAATTTTCGGTTGAGTTTTCAAGCAGTAATCTTATTAAAATAATTTAATTATAATTACATAAAATATGCATAGTATCTATAGCATATAAGTTGTGCAAATGGCACTTAATCTTTATCTGTTTACCCATTGGATGCTTAATCAGTTGGCTTAGTATCTCTTAGACTCAGTTTGTAGTCGTTGAACTGTGATGTGATGAACTTATTTTATAATTGCTGTGAAAATATAGTCATGGAAGTTGAAAAAAATTGGTTAAACAAACGGTAGAATAGGTAAAAACTGATTGGACAAATAAATTATTATAATGCACCGCAACGATGAATGAAATGTTAAAAGTTATAATTCGAAACTTCAACAGTATGTATCTTCCTAATCGATTATCCGTTTGATGGACCATTAAAACTTTAAACCACCGTTTTCCTTGTGGCTACATCTTGGAAACTAGAGGCAAGACGCACATATGTTTGGCTCATTTAGATGCAGGTTATGCCTGTAGTTCTTTGATGATTCGTCACTCTTTGTTCGACTAGTATCCTTGTTTTGACGCATAAAACAAAATAAGATCAACCAAAATAAGACTCACTTACATTTTTGGGTATGCTTAGAACATCACTGATGAACCATCCGAACACAGCTAACGAACTATTGAATCACCATCCACGAACTAACAGATACTGGCGCCGAACTAGCTGAACATTACCAACGAACCCTTCACCTCAAAAAAGAAAACAACAATCCCACATCAGATATGAACAAACAAGTTCGATCGCCTAGAGCTTCCACCCGGGCCACAACCATGATTGAAACAGGGGTGACGCAAAACAAACAAGTGCCACAATTTTCAACAAGATCAATTCCACGTAGGGTAGGTTTGCTACATCGAACAAACTACTGGAGGTATGTTTGGTGTTTCTACCACATGCACTGTTATAGCTACATACAACCCTCAGAAGATGTACTCAGGTGTTTCCAGAGGGAATGGAGCCACTGTGACCTCGAATGGTTTTCCTTCTGGCCGGCTCACCCTTACCAAAGGAAAAAGGGTATCAGTTCCCACATCAAAAGAAACACCAACAAGATTATTCCTGTTAGCACACGGATATCTCCGATGCCTAACAAACATAATGCACCCTACAAATGCCTAAACGAGTTCATGTCATCAATTGAAACTTCTTTGGTTAATTAGAAAATACCTCCCAGGCACAAATGTAAAAGAGCCTTCCACAGATCCAGGACTGCCATGCAGTGGTGTGCAACTCTCGTAGACAAATTCTTCCTGGCCTGGTAATAGTAAAGGATACTGCAAAAGACAAGCCAAATAGCCATATTAACTACATTTTGTCTTCGAAAAGTAGCTGCGCACTCAAGAGTGCAGAATTTAGTTTTCTTTTCTGCTTCCAGCATACCTCCCCAATAACACCTTCGCCATGCACATCCGAAACAACCCTGTCTCTACATCGGATGATCCAGTGGCGTGAGTGAAGCTGGCAGGAAGAATAGTAAATGCCACCTAGCATGCAAGCCTCAGGAATTGACAGGCGAACGGAATAACTGTACAGATATCTGCCCACATGCCCCTCACTATGAGGATGTTCTGGTGCAAAGACAGCAGATGCACGTACCTACAATCATCAAATATGTCAGCCCAAAGCTTCAATGAGATCAGTCACAAGAATGATTCATGGGATGTCTACTGCTGTCATGAAAAAAATAGCTCCTAGAAGCAGTGGAGTGGGATGCAATCTTGCAAATGAAGGATAAGAAAAGTCAACACAGTGTTCCAAGTTCAACTAGATATTTGAAGGAAAATAAACCTAATCTGTTGCAACTTGCAATTACCTTTCTTGTATGATGCACAAACAAGAACAGGTTATGCCATGGGACTTCAGCATTAGTTAAATGATGAGGCAAACTGTAGGAAGTAAAGATGTATCACCTTTACACCATTTGTCATTGCTGATGTACACGATGGGGGTGCTTCTGGATATAAGCAGATATACCTCGATGTCTTGAGCGCACGGGTCTTGATCATGCCATTCTGCATGCGCCTGAGGTGCTCTTCCAACCACAAAAGTAATCCATCTTGGGGCATATCATTATTGGTTGGCTTTATCAATGATATAGGTACGCATGGCATCATTTCTCCATCTGGTAAGTTGGCAGTGCCAACGTAAAGTTCACCATTTGAACAATTGAGGAGAAATGTTTTAGGATGATACCATGAAGTTGCCACTAAGACGAGCTTGAGATCATTAAAAAGACCTTGCTCATTCAAGTCATGATAAAATTCTTTTGTCTGTTCAACGATTTGCTCAATTGAAGATAAATGCACATTTACACTGTGATTATAAAACACATAGCCTCCTATTATGCCAAGAGGAGCCATGTGTACATTCTCAAAGTGGTTTTCACTAAAAGGCAGCTGACCATTGCAAAAGCGGTACAATATCTTTGTGGGCATAGGAAGCTTGAAACCAAGATCATCTTCTGCTGATTTTATCTGAGCTTCAGAAACACCTTTACTCAAAGTTCTGAGTACTTCAGGAAAGTTTTCAGACAACCAGCTTTTCAACGAACTCCAAAAAAGTTTCACTCTCTTTACCAGAGGTAATGGATACATACCAAAAGACTCCAACCAAACTTTATATGCATCCTGAAAGATTGATTACAGTTTGTTATCGTGGACTTAACCAACTAATTTAGAGTGCAAAAGATATGTAGTCATTCATAAAAATGAGATGAAGTAGCATCATGAACATTAATGCCACCAATAAAAAAAGAACAATTACAAACAATGAAGAAATTTGGAGGTTCATAAGTGAACAATAGCGAGCATAATGATTAAACAGAATAATGAGTATTGTGCTCCATATGATTTATCTTTCCTACTCTTAATTTTTGTGGTTACTACAAAGTAGATCAAATATTAGGGGTACTATTTGTTGATATTAGATAATAGCTCAAATTGATGTTAGTTGTATTGCACAGCAAAGAGCAGATATACAGTAAAAGGACTCATGGGACACACTCCAGACACTAGATCATAGTACAATACCAGCAATAGCGTTTAACAGAATTAAAGAAATATTCACAACAGAATAACTAGTACTCCCTCCATTTCAAATATAAGGCCTACAGCTTTTTCAATCTTCTTTCAAAATATAAGTCACGTATGTAGAATTAATGACTATTTCTCTTTTTCCTTCATCAAACTCTCGTCTCTCTTCATCATTTATGGTTATTAAATACTACTAATTATTCTCTCTCCTATTCCAAAGACAATAACAGCATGGCTACAATGGTCATTTCCCTTTAGTAATAATGGCTTTTTTAACCTCAATACTAGACCAAAATAAGCCTAATAAAATGAAATGGAGGAAGTATGGTATGGCGTCCATGCATTTCCAAAAGATCATGCTTGAAAGTTGACAAGTGACAACTACTTGTCCAGCATGCTTAATTGAGTGACCAAAGCACTTTGTGATGTTTAGCTTAAATATGCTGCTGTGCACCATTTCTCATGCACGAGAAAGATGCACATCAAACAACATGAAACTTTGAGCTATGGTGCTGAACTGGATGCATTTGACGCATCTATTTCACGTAACTCCACCAAGAAGAGGCTGATTATTTTATGCATGGGTGTATGCAAAAAAATTTGAATTGAATAAGATGTACGTACTTCGTTTGGATGATAATTACATAGCCCATAATGGAATTTATGGAATTAGTTGGACAGGCGAAAACTTGATCTTTTTGTAAAGTGAGATGTCACAATCGGAAGAATTACGTATCTAAGGTCATCAGGGAGAGGTAAGATGCTATTTTAAGTAATGCCATAACAACCAAAAATGTCATATAAAAGTTGAACTTTAGGTTTCAGACAAATTTTGTCACTATTTGGATTATTCCGACCAATAGATACCCCATTCCTAACACTTAGACCTTAAAATAATGACATCGTCTTGAGGAATTAAGGGGGTGTTTGGTTAGGCTTTTCAGCAGCTTTTCACTGGAAAAAGCTGCAGCCCAACCAAACGGCCAGCTTTTCAGCAGCTTTTGCCAACGGTAGCTGTGGACTTTGCAGTGCAAATTTAGCTGTTTGGAAAAGCTGTCTTCTGCCAGCTTTTTGCAATGTGCTGAAGCTTCAATGCTCAATTTCCAAAATACTGTAGATGTTTGGATCAACCAAAAGCCATATGTTCACTTTCCCACAGCCACAACAGTTTTTCTAGATAGCGAGCCAACAGCAGCTTTGTCAATAGCCACAGGCTAACCAAACAGGCCCTAAGTTCCTTTGGTTGAGCACGAGACTATTAAATTGGCACTTCATTATTCTCACACAAAAAGACAAAAATGAACCAGTATTCTTCATCTGTGGCATGTAAAAACTTCATATGTTTATGTGCATAGGAGATGTTCTACCTAAGAAATGCAGCCCGCAAGAAAAACTGCCAAAGTCTCTGACAGTAAGACCACATATGTAAACATCAAAAAACCATCTCCACCCCATACTCGACAAGTTGAACACAAAAATGATGACCGCAAGCCAACAACAACAAAAGCATACATTGAAAATCAAGAAATAAGTCATGATGGGGATGGATTAACTGTCAAATTCTTGGATAGGCAAGAGGGCTATGAGATAACATAAATGGGAGGTGTGAAGTATCCATTTACTAATTGCAGTGCTGTTTATTTTACCCCTTTTATGTTTCTCGTTTTCCTTCACCTTGTAGTGAGTCAGGTCTTATCTTCTCTAAGCTGTTCTCCTACCTATGGAAACAGTGAGATGGTAAAAACTAGTTCTACAGCCTCCCCTTTCTCTCACTCCTCTCCTTTCTCTCTCTACCTTTAATTGTCTAAAAAAATTATTACATAATTCCTTGCTATGTGTTCTCGGTTTATAATCTATTTGGCCATAACTATGAACTAAGATCAAGAGCTCATGAATGAGCCCTTACTCTAAATACCAAGCTGACAGCCATACCCAAGAATTTGCAATGGTAACAATACAAGTAAAAAATCAATAGTTTCTCTACACATAAACTAGACAACAAGCAAATCATCCAGAGTTCCATGCGCAACGAACCACATCACCAAGCGATAGATCGCATAATTTCTTGATTCTTCTATTTGCGCAAGGGGTAGGAGAAAGGAACCAGGAAATCAAGCCAGCACCGGACCTTGAAGGAGGGGAGCGGTCGGTCCTCGGGGTCGAGGGGCGCGTCGAGGCCGAGATCTTGGGCGCAGAAGCGGCGCCAGAGCGCGTCCTCGGCGACGGCGGCACGGAGGTGGGTGCTGGCGCAGGCGAGCGCAGCGGCGGGGCGCGCGCCGGCCTTGGCGATGACAGTATCCAGGACAAGGCCCTCCAGCCTCTCCAGACCCGCCGCGCCCGCGCGGCCCGGCGGTGGCCAAGACATCAGCGTGGCGCCCCGGCGGGGTGCGGCGGGGTGGTATGTTGCGGTGGCGGAGTGGGCAGAGGGGAGAGGGGAGAGGAGAGACCGGGAGAGGGAGGAGCAGCAAGAGAGAGAAACAAAAGGAAAATGCTAGAAGAAAATGTATTCTAGTTTCACTGCATTAAAAAATATTACCGTGACATAAAATAATATTTATATTATATAAAATTTAATATATAAAAATATAATATTATATTAGTTAAAAAATTTGTTGTATATGTCTTAACAAAATTATTTTTTACATAGCATAAATGTTTTTACAGACATATAATCTAATGTTCGGATCGAACCACCAATCCCTAATCTTCCTCAAAGAAAAAGGGGGAAAAAGGTTGTTGGTATTCCAGAAAATGGGTGAAAATTAAAATATGAATTTTCAGAAGTTAATAGCGTATGTGCTGTGTCTATGTGGATTTCAATTTAAATTTATCATATTTGAGAGAGATACTGAAAAGATAAAGTACCTTGCTAATATATTATTTCAAATCTGATAAAATGTGATTCTCACCAAATTCTTATCAGATTTTGAAGATTAAGGTCAACTTAAACTAGATTTAAGATTTTTTTTCTCAATCCTAACATCATAAGCCAGATGTCAGACTGAGCTAGCTTGTCCACGAGGCAGGACTAGGTCACGTGACACGTGGGCATCTTTCTAATCCTTCGCTCTGCGTCATCTCCTCGCTCTCTTCTTCTCCTCTCTCTTAGTCTCTGTCTCTCCATCGTGGCGCCTCTCCTCTTGCTCTTCCTACCTAGTAGCCTTTGCACCTTCTTCTCCCTTGTCTTGTTCGACCCGAGCTCTGCTATGCCATAGCAACCCAATCGACATAACTGACCTCCTATTCTATCCGTGCGTTGTTGCTCCATTCCTCTCTATTCGCTTTGCTCTCACCAAGCGCCCTGTTTTGCTACCCCATGTGCCCCGTTGTTAGAGGAAATCATAGAAATGATTATATTTCCTTGTGTTCATGATTTATTAAATAATATTTTTAATATTGATTAACGAGTATATGACTTGCTTGCGAGACTACATTAATCTCTATGATGATTATTCTAAAGTGATCATTGGCTGATAATGTAACATTCCATCTTGAAATCTTGTAAGTATATACTTGTAAAATCCGAAGGAAATAAAACCCTAATTTGAAAATTTTATAAATTTTAAATCCTTTATTTGAATCACTTTGATTCAAATCCTAAAAAAAATAGAAATAAAATAGTAAAAACAAAAAGAAACCCCTGCCCTATCGGACTGGGCCGCTCGGCCCAGATCCTCTCCCTCACTCCACTAGGCCGTAGCCCAGTTCTTCACACTAGCGCAACGAGCCAGTCACATTTGTGTCTCCTTACTCGGTTGCCGTGCGGGTCTCGCTTGCAGACATCGCCATCCCATGTGGCCCCTGGCCAAGACACGCGTCACCGCTGGCGCAATCCTCATCCGCTGCCTCCTGTATCCCCTGTCGCCCAGCGCTATAAGGCCCCGCCTTGACCTCTCTCATGCTCTCTTTTTCCCCATTTTCCTCACCTCAGCTGAGAGCTCCACCATCTACGCTCCCTTCACCCCGCCGTTACCCTCATCTCCAGTTACATCCACCGAGCCGATTACTCTGAACTCCGGTGAACTGCAAGTCCGTAGCTCCGCCCCGCTGTCTTTAGAGCCCATGGGGAGCTTCCTCAGCAAGCTGCCGAGGCAATGAAGCTCGGCATCGACGTCTCCACCGCCGAAGATAGCCACCGAAGTCACCGCCCTCCTTTTCCACAACTGCCAAGTCAACTCCTTCCAACCCTAGCCGGCGTCCAAGCCCAGGCGTGAGCTAAGCTTGGTCGCTCACCCTCCATTTCTTCTGCACCACCTCATAGGAATGCTGTCAACGGTCGGTGCCCCTCTGGTCTGATCGGGCTCCTACCGGTCTAACCGACTAAATTGGGACTGTTGGCGCTTACTCATAATGCCCATATGGATTAATTAGAGGTGGGCATTAATTGAAGTTAAGACATATTTAAGAACCCAATGATTGCAATGATTAGTATTAATTAACAACATCTAGACATAATTAATACAATTAATCATTGACACCTGGTATTTAATACCAATCATTACAGTGATTTAAGATAACCTTAAATGAACTTAAGACATCATTAAACCTTCATTTAATTTCCTAGTTTGATTAATTACGACAAATTAAGGCATTTTGGACATAATTAGTGCACTAATAATTAAAATATTTAGTTAATTAATGGATGTCAATTAGTGTTAAGCTAATTAACTTTTAGACAAAATTAATGTCCAATCATCAGTACTCCACTAATTAATTCTTGAACATAATTACCATTCGGACACATTCAATGCTTAACTAAGTATTATCTGACATAATTATTGTTTCAATAATTGCAACAATTAATTAATGCCCTAATCACTCTATGACAGCTTGGGCCTGCATGTAAGAAATTAGAGAAGTAAAAAAAAGAAGGCGGAAAATGGTAGACTGTGACAGTGGGCCCCCACTATCTAGTTGACTAGTCAACTTGACCAATAGTTGACTAGGGGCCCAGAAGAGATTTAGCAGCTGAGCAACAAAATATATTTTTACTATTTCTTTACTATGAAAAAGACAAAAAAGGGATAAAATGATTTAAACTTGAGAAATTCATAGAAAATTGAAATCAACTCCAAACGAGTTGATTCTTTTTTATAAATTCATCTTTTTAAATGTAGGATCTACTAATATGGTTTTCTTTCATGCAACTGTGGTCAAATTTTTTGAAATTTGCAAACTGCTTTCAAACCTTAGGATTCAAATTACAATCTTGCAAAAATTCATAACAAAATCAATTCAAATCCAATTTTTTTTAACTTTATACCAAAATGTTCGGTATGACATGTAGTACCCATGAAGAATAATCTCACATGCTAGTGTTCATAAAAATTTTGAATTACTAAAATACATAAAATACCAATACTACTCTATAACTCTGTAACTTTCATTCTGTAGATTCAAATTTCATGAACCTAGTTGCAAAATACTTAAAACTTAATATGTCATCCTCCCATCTACATTCCATACTCCATATCCTTCAATGCAGCATGTATTCTTATTAACTTTATTGGTTTTCTTCCTTTGGCGTTGATTTTCTTGACACTTGATAGAATCCGTCGACGAGTGTTGTGGTCCGTCTTCTTCTGACTATCAACAAGAGCAAAAACCTTGCATCCCAGGCAAGCTGAGCTTGTTGAAAATTGCTATGCGGTACATGTTTTATCGTCTAGCTTACTTTTCTTTTCATGCAATTGACTAGTTGGTTATCGATGGACTGATATCCACTTGTATGTGTAGGACTTGGTATTGTTTTCCCCTTGTGTGGTGAATTGAAAATGATACCAAATCAGATTTGAACAAGAAATTAAGAGTGACGAGTGGACTAGCAATTAAGTTGCAAGGGCAAGGCACCTTGATTTTCTTTGGTTCAAATCCCTAGTAGATAAGTGTTTTATCGTATCTCGATGGATAATTTGTTTCTGGTGGTATACTGCCGATTCATCAAAGAAATGCCAGTCTGATCCAGCCAATAGTTTACGAGAGGTCATAGAGCATGCTTGTTACTAGCCTTGGATCATCTTTTATGTGATGAGGTGTCCCTAGAGATGTGGTATACCCTTGAAGGTCAGGAATACCATATATCTCCTTTTGTAAGGTTATGGCAAAGTTTGCACAATTGTATTGCACCAACTCTTGCTTCCTGGAGATGTCCAGGGAACAAGATGAAAATTCAGAGGCTCGCTTGCTTACTACCTAGAGACGTCTAGGAAAACGCAACTTGAGATTGGGTATAACTTTGACAAAATCCTGAAAGATGTGAGATCTCAGAACTGCTCTGAGGGTGCATTCAGTAAACATGACCGGGGGATGCACACAACATGCTTTAACCGAAGGATGTTATAGATACTCGAGAAAAGAAGGATCTGAAGATCATTGATGAAGCGCGAAGAGTTATGCGCTAAGACTGGAGTGGTATCACAAAGGTGGTATCATCTGTGTCAACTTTACAAGTCCTCACAAAATAGAAGATCCAAGACCAAAGAAAGCTTCCTCTAACATGATCAAATTTCAGAAGAGTTGATGCCATGCGAAGATTAAGACCCTCAAATGCACAGAAGACGAAGCTATCATGAAGCATGAAGATCCATAAATAGGAAGAACTCATTCTATAGTCAACCCGAATCTTAGGAACAAGATTCCTTTTAAGGGTGGTAGGCTTGTAACATCCTGATTTTCAGAGCTTTTAAAAATCTTTTATTCAAAATCAGGGCTAGAAAATTTCGTTGTTTATTCTTAAATTAATTAAAGCTCAATTGGAATTTCATAAATTAAGTCGGAGTTAATTTGAATTAATCCAAGTTGAATTTGGTTTGATTTAGAATTTTTAATATGTCTCCTAGAGCTCTCTCAGAATTTTTAAAGTTTGTTTCGTATTTAATCTTGATTTGTTGCTCTTATTCAACTCGAATTTGAGTCCAACTCCTTCCCCTCACCCTTCTATAAATACCCCCACAGGCCCCTCACTTTTCCTCACACCTTTCACACCTCTTTTCCATGAAATCCTAGCTTCTAAACCCCCAAAACCGTCGCTGCCCCCACCTCGCTTCACGCGCAGCCACAAAACAGCACACACCACTTTAGTATTTTCACAACTTTCGTTGCTTCAGAAATCTTTTGAAAATCCCTTTGGTGGGATCATGGGCAACCTCCTTCCTCATCTCTCTGCAAAATTTGGTGAAGATCCAACGGTGAAATCACTGGGAAAGCACTGAAAACTAACATGCCGTTTGCACCCAGTTTCGTCTGTGTATGCATCTAGATTGGAATAGCATCCTTGTTGCCTCGTACCTCATTTTCAAGTCCTCTCTATAAAATTTGGAGGCAATCCAATCGTCCAATTGATGTTCTTCATCGTGCTGTTCACCTCTAGATGTTATTGCATGAATGGTATATCGGCAGTACCACCTTCTTTCCCGTTGATTTGATGATTCTTTCATCGCTCGCTTCAGTCACATTGAACCTTGGGTTGTTATCAAGACCTCTATAAAATTTCTTGTTGATCCATGTAGCCGTTTGTTGGGAATGCGTCTATCTCTGATGTGCCATCCGCGGACGTCTAGATTCAATCTGCATCGTGTTTGTCTTGTACGACCTTTTGCTGTTGACTCAGTAAATATTTTCCAAAACCCTTTGGTGGGATTGTGTCTATATGTCTAGTTTCTAACTCAATTAGCAGATCGTGATTTTGTTAAGTCAGCATCGCACAGCATCTAAAACCCTTCGGTCTATCCAAAACCAATCTACAACCCATTTCAATAGTTTCGTGTTACGAACGTCGCCACCACCCATATAGTTAGTCTCCTATCATCTTGTGATACATTATGCCATTATTTTCTGCCATTCCTCTTAGTCGAAACCACTCGTACCACCATATGTTTGTCTCTAATAATTTTCATCATTGTTTGATCAATCAATTAAATAGTTTGTCATGCTAGAATATGGTTTCATATAGTTACATGTAATAGCTTTTATATAGTTATTGCTTTTTATTTATATAATTTTCACGCTTAGGAGTATTCATCATATTGATCAATCTTGTTTAGTTCATTAATATGTTTATCCATGTTTATATAGCTCCATGTTGCATGCTTATATTGTTGAATATAATATGCATATATACAATATAGTTCTGTTTTAATAGTTATTAGACATGAGGTGGTTCAAAATGTTAGTTCAATCTTGTTTGTATCATGATATGTTTAAGAAGGCTCATATGTATATACATATATAGTGTTTAATGCATATGTATAACCAAACTTAATATTGCAAATAACTTACAATACTAATCTTTACTAAATTAATATTAATATGACATACCCCATGTTAGTGATCTTTGTATAATGTACACCTATTAGCATGCACAAGATTGTTATTGCATATGGCACATGGTTGCTCACTAGCATGTTAATGTCTTTATAACAATGATGATGATTGTTCAATAAACATGTTAGGATTGCCATGTCACCATGTGTAGATAACATGATAAGATATATATGTGTCGGTTTAAATGGAACTATGACATGATGTTATGTAATGGTACAAAGTTGTATTACATATATAGTTGCTTCGTGTTTTAATATATAGTGTTATAAAATATTTAGTCATAATAGTTAATCTTTGTTTATAGTATGATTAAGATTACACAACAGTCCATAATGGTAGATTTCACTTCATATAGTTTGCATATATGGCCATGTATATATCTATATATATATTGCCAATATTTTAAATAATAGTCTGGTATGACCTGGTTAGAACATTAATTAATCTCTATTTATAGTTTAATTATTGGTTCAACATAATTAGGGTTGCACATGTTTAGCCTATGTCTATTTTTAATATTTATTTAATGTGGCTTAGTTTACTTGTATAATTATTCTTGCATGATGTATATCATATGTGGTATGTGCATATATTCTTATATATCATGGACGCACATATAATTTAATTCATGTTTATTTAAGGATGACTATATAATAGTTGGTCATGTTATTAGCCTTCGTTTATAATATGGTTAAGATTACACATATTTTATATTTGTACAATGCATTTCATATGGCTTGCATACATGGTTATGCATATATGCATATATAGACCATTGCATGTTTTAAATAACATCTACCATGAAATGGTTTAACACATTATTTTACTCTGCTTATAGTTTAATTATTTTTTTTAAACATAATTAAGTTGTACATATTTATCATGATTTTGTGTTGCATAATCATGTAATCGCATATAGTCATATATATATATATATATATATATATATATATATATGTATATATATAGTTACACTTAATATTGTTGATAGTATATACCGAATTATTCTTAGTAAATCATGTCACATCTTGGTTTAATGTTATATAGTGTGTATATTAGCATCCATAGGTTGTATTTCATATGTGATAGTAGCCTATAGGATGCCTACCTTGTGTCATATAGCCTATTATATATACACATAGATATCTTGCATGTGTTTATGTACATACCTATATTTTTTTTGAGAGGTGTACATACCTATATTTGATAATGCTATATTATACTATATTATAAAATGTGATGTACACAATGGTATGTATAGAATTGTTATTTTGTGTTGTATATGGCTTCACAGAGGGTACATGCAATATACATTCTAGTTATATATTGTTATTGTCATATAGTTCATTACCTTTGGCATTGTGAATGGTGGTTTTTAAATTACAGCTCCCATCGGGATTATAACTGCAGGATCATATTTTTGGTGCTATGCTATGCCCTGTCTGATCTCTATTTCATGTCTAGTTTATTTAGCTTGTTTATGGTGTGTGATTGTATGTTCTACACTAGTTTGATATATATTATCATGTTACCCATTATCATTTCTTGTCGACTAGCATGCCGGGATATTGCTTGACCACTAATATGATAGGTCATGCTTGCTTTACTAGTATGCTAGGTTTCTATGTTTGATCATATGGTTGTGGTTTGGTTATCATCAAACATATCTCGTTCCTAGTTGACCATCTATCTCTATCTCACATGTGGATTGCCTTACTCCTTTGACATGCAAACACCATATCCTTTTGATACATTTATCCAATCATGCACATTGCTTCATGTAATGTAATCATGATTACTCTCTATGGCGTATCCAGTTTTAAGGCCCGATACTCCCTTGTGATTACTGCACCGGTCCCTGGATCAGTAGCCGGTACACACGAGTTAACCTGTATATCGTGGTCATACATACGCATATCAATATACAATATGAAAATAGACTGTCAAGGTCGATTGTTTGATACTTGTAGCCCAACGGCTATAAACTTGCAGCGGAAAAACAAGCGATGATGTGGCCCAGCAATATGCCATACCCGACAGGCAACTGACTGGGGTTGCGCCCTAGCTTTCGCGTTCGTAACCGTATCTTCGGATTTGATGTCTCTTCTATCTGGCCAAATCAACAAGCCAGGTGAGTACATGAAATGTACTCGCAATCTATTCCCTCAGGAGAATATACGACATTATAGTATGCAGGGTGTGAGTCAAGGGAACAGCTCTAACCTAAGTTGCCAGTTGTGTGGAAATATAAGTTTTCAATTCAAATATGAGAGTAGTAGATTCCAAAGCAGTTTTGCAAATCAGAGCAACTCAAAGCAATAAAACTTCTCTTGAGGTAGACCCGCCTACCTCCTTTTTATCTCTCGTGATAGCTCAGTCCATACTACCCCGGGCAGTATGACTAGCCTCTTCATCTTATTGCCCAGCTCATACTATCCCGGATAGTACAGCTAGTCTCCTCAACTCAGTGCTCAGCCCTTGCTATCCCGGATAGCTCGGCAAGCCTCCACTTAACCCAATGCTCAGCCCGTACTATCCCGGATAGTACGGCTAGTCTCCTTTCCTGTAATTCCTTGCTACTAGCCGTGTAGCGTAAATTGCACCTTGTGGACACATCATGCCCATGTCCTTAATCTCTTTTCCAAGTTTTCGCAAACAAAATTCAGTCTAACCAATGTGTGGCCTTGCCAGTTCATGTCCATGACCGAGGACGCGGCTATTCGAATAGTTTTTAACACTCTGTAGAGGTTGTACGGATTTACCCACAAGATGTAAGTCACCCTTGTTGCCGTGCGCATACGAATACACTTCACGAGGTGTATCGGCAGGGCTGTTACAACGAGGCCTTCACTCGCTTCCATACTAGAGCTGGACCCGCTAGGTGGTTGACCCAACTTTCGCGTCCCGGACCCCGAAAATGGGACTCCCCACCTTTGTGTCGAGTCAACACCCAAACGCCCGGCGTCGATGGATCTCTAGGACTTTAACCACCTAGCACATGCTTCTTATTTACCACGGGTCCATACCCTAATACTTGCCGAGGTACCAAGCCAAGTCCTTCCCATAAAGGACATGTGGACATACGATGAGGGAACTGGTTTAGCGGCATTTAGGCTCGGTCCTTAATTGATTCGAGCAAGACTCCATTTCTCGATCCATGTTCGTCCCGGACGACCATGCCACCATCAGGTACTCTACATCCCCGAGCTACCCTTAGCATCCTCACCCGAATCAAAATCATCTCCAGTTTTCTTTGGGGTTCTAACAAACATTTCTTTCAAATGCCACCTCGGATAACACATGCCATCCGAGGGTTTTATTTCCCATGTCCCAAAGGAGTTCGTGATGTCTGAACAAAATTTAGTTTTTGACTACAGCAGGTCTAAGCATAGCTAGTGCCTATAATCTTAATACTTTTGTTGGTCGCAGAACAACCAACTAATATACCTAGGGTTACAGGGAAGCAGATATTCAGACCTAGGACTTATGCATCGATAGGGTATAACTAGGTCTACATAAAATACCGTTGATATCCACATAGCATGCAGGTTTCGCAAACAAAATAATTAAATTTCGCACAATGGGATTCAACATGATCAAAGTGGGAATGCTTGCCTGGCAATATCGGCTGGGTCACGGTCTTGATCTTGATTTGACAATGGTCCGGGATTCCTTCGCGCGATATCTCCTATCGTCGGTATCTACACGTCGAGGGAACGACGAATAAATCAACGATGCGGAGAAGAATCAAATAAGAGTCAACATACACTCATAAACTTATAACATGCTCTTCGGACCTAGTTTAGTCAGTAGGGTTTCTAAAGAGAAGAGAGGAGTGTTACTTGAAATAAGGATTTTTCGTAGAGCCAGAAACCCTAGCTTATCTGATACTTAGTACATTAGTACCTTAGGTCGCCTTGGTTCTCGTATTTTAGTTGGGCCCAGAGGGTAACTATGATTATTGAATTATTTCAGAAATATTTTTTTAGCAGGGCTTTTGAAAATACTCATATGGGAAATATGGGTTATCTAGGGTTTCATCCCCTTTTATGGAATTATCGTGTGAAACATTTAGTTTTCAAAGACCCATTGGGTTCAAACTGTGATACATGTTTTAACATGTTATTTAGGAATAATAATCATGTCTCTTGGATCTAGGTATGAGGTGACAAGTATATTTGAATTAACTTAGAATTTGAATTTTAAATGAACTCAAAAATTATGAAACTAGTTCTATTAGAGAGATTTTGATTATAGAAGATCACTGGAAAAAGAACCGAGCGAATGGCTACCCTTTGTTTAGCTAGTTTAAGGTTAAGGGATGACATTGGAAACGTAATTTAGGAATACGTCTTCATGGCTAGGAAACGGTTTTGGAGCTAAAGCCAGGAGTGAATGTGCTTCCGAGAGACAAAGGCGTAGTTCGAGAAGGGGAGTGGAGATTCTTTTTAGGAGTGAATACAGACTAGAAAATCATGCCTTCACTTGGTGGCCTGTTGAGCTTTGAGGCTTGATGGCTGTTTAGCGCACATGGTTAGCAAGGTTGGGTCTTACTCCCTGGAAAAGAAAAAAAATGTCGGCAACTGATGGACTTGGTGCCACTTACCAGCAGCTGGTAGCGACTAGGGCTGCAGCTCCACCAGTGTCATCGACGCGATGGGGTAGACCCCATCAGGATGGCAGCTCAGGAGAGTTCGCCGGTGAGGCCTTGCGGTAACCGGAGTTCTACCGGCCAGCGGTGGACCCGTTCTGCGGCTATGGCTGCTCTCGGGGAAAATGGGACGTTGGTGAGGAAGAAGATTATCACTTTGGGGGCAGGGAAGCAATAGGGACAACGGGGGAGCTTGGGAAAGACAGAAGTGAGGAAGATGGAGAGGAGCTCGGGCTGATGGAAATCGGGAAGGAGATGCAAGTTGTCTAGTCGGAGAAATGGAGAAGGCAGAGGAGCTTGGAAATAGAGCTCGGGATCTCGCCGGGGTAAGGGCTCGAGTAAGGTCTTACCTCCGTGGTCCCCCGCCGGCAGTGGCAGGTCTAGGTGCTTGGCTTGGTGAAGGGGACCAGGTTGGGTGGAGGTCGGCGCTCTGGATCCCGCGGCGCCCAAGGCAGCGACGGCGGCGAGGTGCTCAGGTATTCAGCGGAGGAAGGAGGGTGGCGTCTTGGAACTGCAGAGCTTGGTCCTGAGTTGATTCGGGAAACTTGTGCTGCGGTAGAGAGAAAGGAGGGTGCCCTGCGCCGAGATCAGTATAGGAGAGGGGAGCTAGGGAGAGAGGAAGAGTTGGAGGGGTGTTCAAACCGGTTGAACAGGAAAGATAGAGAGCAAGAAAAAAGGGGGGGGTGCTTGGGAAGGGAAAGTGAATGGGGTAATGAATGGAGAAGAGGGATCTTGAGGTAGATGAAGAAGAATGGAGAATGGGGAGGAAGGTTGGTTGGTACTGCTCGTTGGAGGGAAGAAAAATGGGGAAGGGGAGGGATGGAGCTTGGAGCTCGAGCTGCTCGGGCTTGAGCTCGGTTGCTTGAGTGCTTGGGTGAGAAAGCAGTGTAGAGGAAGAAGGGAAAAATGTAGTCCAGTCCTGGCTGGATTAGCTGCTCGATTGGTGCCCAACTTTGAAGAACCGAAGAGAGGCAAGGATGGAGCTGTGGGGCAGCTCGGTTTGGAAGAGGAACTCAGGGAGGAAGATGGGAGCTTGAGTGCTTGATGGGCATGGAGGGAGGGGCACGTGGCCAGAGGCAACAATGGCATGTCCCGGTGGTACTGGAGGCTGCAGTGAGTTTAGGCACCGACTACTGCTATGGATGGGGAGGTGGCACAAGGAGCAGTGCCCAGCGGCAAGTGAGAGAGAAGGGCAGGGGACGGAAGAAGACATGGGGAAGAAGAAACTGCAATGTGGGGTTGGGGTCCACATGTAAAAGAGCTTGAGGGGATGCGGTTGGTACAATACGGGTAGAGCTAGCAAATTGGTTGGACAAATTAACAGAGAAGAACAGGGAGAGAAAAAGACTGCACGAGGGAAGAGCTAGCGAAAATGTTGGATCTTCTCTAGATTCTTTTTGTTTGAAGGAAAAAAACTCTTATGGAAATAGGGTGTTATACTGAATATGGACTACCTAGATAGATGGAGGTTGGCAAGTATTAGAACATCGAGAACTCAGGTATTTACATGAATTTTCGAGGAGAACTTGAGAAGCTGGTATGAGATTTTATTTCACAAATCAATCAGATAGATCAGGAGGATTCTCTACAAGAAGTTTGAAAGGTTTTAGAAGCTCAAGTTAGTTGAAATTAGACTGCCTTCAACATTGGCCATAATTTAGGTTTGGAATTATCTGAATTGTTTGAACTAAAGTTTCAAATAGCCATCTATATGGTTTTTGCTACTTTTGCTCCAGAGGAGTGAGTTAGGGTATAGCGCGTATGTGTCCACATACACAGGGGATCTTAGCATATAGGGAATTGTGATGGAATTAACATAAGTCGCATATGTGTCCACATACACAGGGGGTCTTAGCATATAGGGGATTGTGATGGAATTAACATAAGTCGCATATGTGTCCACATACACAGGGGATCTTAGCATATAGGGAATTGTGATGGAATTAACATAAGCCTAGAGATACATGGTGGGTTAGGATGAGTTACTACCGTATATATATGCGTTGATTCTATCACAAGAAAAGATTTGGTTGAAGAGACACATCAGTGCGAACCACTGAGTTGTAAGGGAAATACATCCAAATATAGCATCCACTAGTTATAGTCTTCTTCTTTGCTGCAGCGAAACATGGTGGTGAGGATCAAAATGCCGAGAAAGGAGCAAGATCGGATCGTTGTGCTAGGATTGGGACCTGTTGTTCAAGAAGAGAGGGCCTAGGGTTTGGGTATATATAGGGTTGCGTTAAGGTCGGAATAAGCAAGGAAGGACGTGGTAGGCTAGAGTTTGAGAAGGTATTGCCGATTTACCAGTATATATGCATAGGATTGTAGCAAAGCCGAACGATGAGTTAGGGTTTTGGTCCGTAACTCGGGGAGAAGGGGTTAGGGTTTTGCGGGTATGCACATATATAAAAGCAGTATATATGTGCATACACTCACGATAGGACATGGCGAGGTAGATGGCAAAAGATCATGGTGTTTGGGAGAGGTTTGTGCCATATATACGCTCAATTTTGCAATGGTACCGCATGGTAGACGAACATACACACCTACACATGTGGGTACATGCATGTGGGAAACTGTAGGTTTGCATATACAGGCTGGTGAATAACCCGATAGGGTAGAAGACGGGCGGAGGTCGCCTTGCGTCGAGGGACGCATGGTAGAAACGGATGTAGAGATAGTCGTGATGGAAATTTTTGATCACATGTGTCGAGAGGGAAGGAGATCCCATGGTAGTTTTATCCGTCGATGATATTGTTGCGAGAGAGACGACAAGGTTTTAATTAGGTTTATCTAAGAGAGTTATTATTAGCACAAAAAGTTTTTGTTGGCCCTAATTTTCGGGTTTTGAAAAATCGGGGTGTGACACTCTCGTTCAGGTCAACCTCTCGATCTTTCTTTACTATAGACCTATTTAGATGGATACTATATGTTAATTAGTATTATGCTATTGACCAATAGGTTACATCATTCATATCTGCTTCAGTGATTTTGAACCTTATCTTGGTGTCCAAGAGTCACCTGGATAGTCTCTCATCCTATCTCTTCACTTTGTCCTTTAACACGTATCCGACCTTGCTAGCTCTATCCTTCTAGTATTTTCATTTGATATTTAATTTGGAGTTATATTCATTTTCTTTGCACTTTATTGCCATTGTGACGAATATGAAGTAATAGCGTTGGGTAAAGACAAGTTCTTGCAGAAGAAGACCAACTCATCTACAAAGGCATGCCCCCTTATTCTTGATCATTTTGATCCTTATTTGCAAATTCTTTATATGTGTGTCATTTATAAACATGCATGTTGATTTTCTGTTTATCAAATGGTTTAGTGTCAGTTCAAAATTGAACCATGAATCCATGTTGTCATATCTTGTTTTATTTAGAGTAGTTATTCAATTATTATTAGAAGTAGAAATGCTTATCCCTCCAAGAATTTAGTGAAAACCCCTTTTGTGCCTCACCGAGGTTGACTTGTATGATGAATCGTGATGTGCTATCACATAGGTGATACGTTAGGCTAGGGTCGTTGAGCATTTACCCTCTATCTACTTCTGTCTAAAATCTACTCTAGGTAAAACTTATCACTAAGGTGTAGGCGACAAATGGATTGATGTGGCGATGAATTAACATGTGTTGTTATTTTAAGGGTTGGTGTTAGCGTCGCCTACACCATAAGAAATTGAGTTGTGAACTTATAAATTTATGAACCAAGTGCAACCACAAGTCTATTATGAGCATGACTTGGCCAACTAATTTGTTGAAAGCTAGGGTGACACTGCAGATGGGAACGAAGCCAGGGATACGCCTGGTGAGACAACTACTAGTGATACCTATACTAGGGTTGGCCTGGTGGGTAATGTCAACTAGGGGACAACATTGTAAATTACTCGTTGTAAGGGCTCGGTTACATTCCTCAGAAGAGTGTGAAATCCCTTGTTAATCTTACATCTTGTGGGTAAAGTGTACAATCTCTACAGAGTGTTAAACTAATCGATTAGCCGTGTCCACGGTCACGAACAGCATAACATTCTATTCACAATAAAGAATCTGTCTTCTTGCTATTTCTTTTCCCTCTTCTTTATTCCTCCCCATGACACCCTTCTAATGCTTTTCCCTCTACCTGAACTTGGTGAAGCGTAGGTGATCGGAACCTATTGTCGGGATTAAGGCATCAACCTTACTTGACTACTGTTGGTGGTTGGAACCTTCACTAAAATACCCCAGTTATTGAAACTATTTTTTATCTCGAAACCTATTTGTAGTATTTCAACTACTAAAACACCCATTATGCAAAAGAGACATAAAGCCTTCCTTTGTTTAAGCCTATATGTAGAAGTAGATTTCCCTAAAAAGGGGGTACGCTGGGTACGTGAAGTACTCATTGAGCATGTTGTTTGTCGACGTGTTCAGATAACTGTGAAGTCTGTGAGAAGTTCTTCGACAAGGTTGAGGATTAGGTCACATTGTACTTCATCGACTGCCTGTGGCTAAGATGGAGATGTCTACGCTTTATCATTTCTGCTATATTCTGAATGGTAAGGACATAAGTCCTAATTACTTTATGTAGCTATGTGGCTACTATTACTCCTTTATTTTATAATAAACTTCGTGATGTGTGCAATGGTATCAATTCACTTGTGTTCATCAACTTGATCCTAGACTGATTATGTGATACACAGGGGGTCTAGGAGTTTTCTCTCGGGTCCTCACAGTGGTTAGCCATTATCACTCATCGTGGTTACTCGTTGACACTCGATTACCCCCTATTAGCTGCATGTGAATCGTGACCCCATTGCAAGTAAGTCCAGACTAGATGTCATCCTCTTGGGGCTTTGCAACCCTCATTTGGAGAACCATCAGAATGCTCGTCAGTGATGTTAAATGATTGACATTTTGTGTGAAATAATACAATGATTATAAACTTCAGTTGTCATAAATGGATATTTGGTGGTTAGCCCAATATAAAATGGCTTGATCCCAATGGTATTTGGACAAGCATGAACACCCTAAACTTCACTATCATAATAGGATATTGGGTGGCTAGCCCAATATCAGAAAGTATTTTGTCCTAATGGCACTTGGACAAATGTGAATATCATTACAACTGTTTTACATCTTCATTATTGATGTGTCAATTGCTTACACTTGTTTATATTGTATGCCATGCTACATTTCATGTCACAAGCACTACTAAGTCATGCGAGTACGTTTTACTGATTGATAGTGAGTTGTCTTGCATGCATAGGAATAGATGATCCTTCTCTCAATGAATACTAACAGAATGATGCTTGAACTAGTTACCTTCGTTAGCGTTCTGATCTTTTGACTATGTTATGGGTAACCTTGGTTTGTATGATACTAGTTTGTATGTCAGGGTTGTAAACTTTTATGTTTTCGCTACTACTTAACTTGCTTGGTTCACTACTACAGAACGGCTCATCCTGGATGGCACATCGCAGACGGTTACTGTAGACCGTCTGGGATAGACGACATTCCAGACGGGTAGTAAAATGACACCATCTGCGATGACTTTTGTCTAGAAACCAGTGTCTTGGTTGATATATCATCCCAGACGGGTCTTGGCCCACCCGTCTGGAAAACATCATCGCAGACGGTTCTCTGTATCACCTGTCTGCGATGTAAGCAGTTATCACAGACGGCTTGAAACCGAACCGTCTGCGATAACACATCAGAGACGGTCAGGAAACTAACCGTCTGCGATGTAGCAATACATCGCAGACGATCTTCTGCTCAGCCGTCTGTGTTGGTGCATTATAGGCGGTTCAGGTGACTAAACCGTCTGGCATGGCTTCTCCACCTATATAACAGATCTAGTGCTCCCAGGTCTGTTAGGGTTTCCTAAGTCTGTCGGGCTGGTAGCGGCTGCTAAGGCGATTTTGAGGCGATTTTGGGGGATGAGAAGAAGATTGCAAGGACATAATTGATTTGGTGTGGCAATAGGTTAGTAGATTTGGTTATTTAGTTAGTTTAATTGCTCTCTAACCCTAGATCTAGTGCAATTGTGTTCTATTAGAAGATAATTTTGATTTAATAGATGTATAAGCATGGATGGATGGTTTATTAATTTTGGTTTACATGTAATATATACGCATGCTTGGATGGTTTTGCGCATAATTGGACAAGTGAGAGAGAGCGATGAGTTTAATTTCTATTTTAAATCACATAGATAATTATTTAGTCAACATATGTTTATATGTAAATCATAGTGCCGATGGATCGAAGATGGATGTATGATGCGAACCGTGTGAGCCTTGAGTATATTAGTGGCGTGAACGAATTTTTAAGAACGGCTGAGGATGATATGTCTAGTAAGAAGTCTGTTCATATGTGTTGTCCGTGCTATGACTGCAAGAATGAGAAGATGTTGAAGAACACTGCTCAGTTACAAGATCATTTGATCCGTAGGGGATTCGTAGCTGGTTATACAAATTGGATCCATCATGGCGAACACATGGAGGGGAGCGATGAAGGAATGAGTGGCGAAGAGTTGAATCTGGAGGCTGATGTTGATTCTGAGTCTGATGAAGAGGATGCCGAGATGCGTACCAATGACAACGATCTCGAGCAAATGCTGCGCGATGCTGAAGGTAATGACCTTGGTGGCAGGCAATACGACAAATTTCTGGGTCTAATGGAGGACTCGGAGACACAATTGTACCATGGTTGCAAGGCGAAATATACCCGGCTGTCTTGAAGGCAAACACAGGTTGGTCTGACAAGAGCTTTACTGCACTTTTACAACTCTTGATAGACATGCTTCTCGATGGGAACGAGTTGCCAAAAAGCACATACAAAGCTAAGAAGATTCTCTGTCCGCTAGGAATGGATGTACAAAGAATACATGCTTGCAAAAACGACTGCATCCTCTTCCGTAAAGAGTACGAGAATCTACATGTATGTTCGGTTTGTAAGCCTTCTCGATACAAGAAGCGCAACAATGCTACGGACGATGATATCGAGGGCAATGAGGAGACGAATGGCATTCCGGCCAAGGTTGTATGGTATCTTCCTATCATTCCTCGCCTGAAGCATTTGTTTGCAAATCCTGAACATGCAAAGAAAATTCGGTGGCACGCGGAGGGGCGTAAAGTTGATGATTTGATTAGACACCCAGCGGACTCCATCCAGTGGAGAAACATCGACAGGAAATTCCCAAATTTTGGTGCTGATTCTAGAAATGTACGGTTCGGGATGAGTACAGATGGAATAAATCCCTTTGGTAACATGAGCAGTCGTCATAGCACTTGGCCTGTGGCTCTTTGTATGTACAACCTCCCTCCTTGGTTGTGCATGAAGAGGAAGTACACCATGTTGGCCATGCTCATCGAAGACCCGAAGCAACCCGGAAATGATATAGATACGTACCTGTCTTTAATGAAGGAGGATCTCGAAACATTGTGGAGACGTGGGATGCAGACAAGAGAGAGAACTTCACCCTACGAGGATTGCTATTTTGCACCATCAATGACTATCCCACGTACGGTAACCTATCCAGCCAGAGTACTAAAGGAGCAATAGCCTATGGTCAATGCATGGAAGATACGGCCAGTTTGTACCTCGAGAAATCGCACAAAACCGTATACATGTGGCACCATAGGTTTTTGCGTCGACATCATCCTTACCGCAAGTTGATTGCCGAGTTCGTCGGAACATCGAAGAAGGATCGGCTCCACCTCATTTAATTGGGAGACAGGTATACGGAATGGTTAAAGACGTTGATGTTGTTCTTGGAAAGGGGCGTAAATTAATGAAGGGTTTGTGGAAAAAGAAATCAATATTTTGGGGTTTGCCTTACTGGAAAGAACTAGATGTTCGACACTGTATCGACATCATGCACGTAGAGAAGAATGTGTTTGACAGCCTAATTGGCCTCTTGCTAAATATCCCTGATAAAACAAAAGACGGCGTGAAGGCACGACAAGACTATGTGAAACTGGGCATCAGGCCTGAGTTAGCTCCGATAGAAACCGACAAAGGCAAAACCTTCCTCCCACCTACATGTTACACACTCCCTAAAGCCGAGAAAATTGAGCTATGCCAGTGCTTGCACGATGTGAAAGTTCCAAGCGGGTACTGCGCCAACATCAAGAAGCTAGTTTTAATGCAGGAATTGAAATTAATTGGCATGAAGGCTCACAACTGTCACATTTTGATGACGCAGATACTTCCTATCGCTATTAGAGGGATTTTGCCTGGTGATGTCCGAGATACAATCACAATGCTATGCCAATTCGTCGACAAAATATCACAGAAGGCGATAAGTATACTTGAACTGGATGCTCTAGACGGCTGGTGGTTGTCCTATGTCGCCTTGAGATGTACTTTCCCCCGTTATTTTTTGATAACATGCCGCACATCATGATTCACCTAGTTAGAGAGATCAAAATGTGTGGTTCTGTGTTCCTACGAAGCATGTACCCATTCGAGAGATATATGGGAATTCTGAAGGGTTATGTACGAAATCGCTCGCGGCCTGAGGGAAGCATTGTGGAAGGTTATGCCATCGAAGAGGTCGTTGAGTTCTGTTTGGACTACATGCCGCATGTCAACCCGATAGGTCTACCTGAATCACGACACATGGGCAGGCTCCATGGTACCGGGGTCCTCGAAGCGAAATCCATCACTCCTGATCGGGACGATCATGCTCGAGCTCATTTCATGGTCTTGCAGCACATGTCGGTGGTGTCGCCGTACATCGATGAACACATGGTAATGCTACGACATCAAAATCAAAGAAAAAGCGAAGCGTGGATCAAGAAACAACATATGTCCCTATTCAACCAATGGTTCCAAGACCGGATCACCACCACGTTGTCATCTAATGAAATGCTGACATGGTTGTCAAAGAAACCGTACTTTACAGTCCGGACATACCAAGGATATGACATAAATGGATACATATTTTATACGAAGGCTCAAGATGCAAAAAGCACATATCAGAACAGCGGTGTGCGGGTCGATGCCTGCGATTCCACCGGTCATAAGCATTGTTACTATGGGTTCATCGAGGAGATTTGGGAGCTCGATTACTTCAAGTTCAAAATCCCAATATTTCGGTGTCGTTGGGGCCCACCTCTCGCACATCAAGACTGACGAATATGATGTGACTACTGTTGACCTGAGCCGTGTGGGCTACGCTACTGAACCATTCGTACTCGCGAAGCATGTTCACCAGGTATTCTACATGATTGATCCGTGAAGCAAGAGGTAGCATGTCATTAGAAATGGAAAAAGAAGCATTCTAGGAGTCGACAATGTTGTTGACGAGGATGATTACAACAAATTCATCGAGAATTATTCCAGAGTTTTGAGTTTGGAGGCTGAAACCATGGAGGGAGCTAGGTCATACTACCACAACGATCATCATGAAGGGCTCACTTTCAAAGGGAAGAAGCAAGTATTGTAAATAATTGATATTATTTTTATTTTGAATATTTACTTTCATTGTCTTTCATCTATGTACTTAGCACTCTCTTGCAACTTTCCTTTTAAACATTGAAGTATGTGATTGTTGGCAGCGAGCTCTCAATGTGTGACTCATTTCTAGCTAGCAATTGTGACACATTTCTAGCTAGCAACTGTGAATGTATATATCATGTCCAAGTATGTGATTGTTTTAGTGTATCTGTGTTAAATATGTGAATATGTTGTGCAATATATATCTGCTGTTTCAGAGGGCATGGCTAGCAATTCCTGAGGCTAGTCACAAAACAGGCAGAGTTATGCCCTCTGTAAACAACCATCCCAGACGGGTCAATAGTTGAAACCGTCTGTGATAGCACTCATCCGAGACGGGTCAGAGATATCACCCGTCTGGGATGTATTGTTGTCACAGACAGGTGGTTGGGTGGACCCGTCTGGGATGAGGGTCATTGCAGACAGGTAACTCACTTAACCCGTCTGCGATGAGCTTACTACATATACCGGCATTTAGAGAAATTTCGGAACCCCGCGCGCGCGCTTCGCCTGTTCCAAATTCCCTATGCCCTAATTCTCCTCCCGCGCCACCGCTGCCCGAGCCCACGCCGCTGTCGGAGAAGGAGCCGAGCCGGCCCCGCCGTCATCTCCACCACGCCGCTGCCGGAGAAGGAGCCGAGCCCGTGCCGCCGTCGTTTCCGCCGTGCCGCCATCGTCTCTCCAACCGCGCCGCCGTCTTCTCCATCGCGCCGCCGTCATCTCCCGTCGTCTTCTCCACTCCCGTCGTCGCCTCCTCCACAAGTAAGAGCCCCCTACGCTTCCCCTACCTGCAACTTATTGCCTTCTTAGTGAACATCAATTTTGTGCAGCATGACTGTAGCTCTGATGGTTAGAAATTTCTTGCTTGTTTCATCCAAGGTTAAGCTGATATTCGAGGAAAACAGAATTCTCGACGAAGAGAACAAAAGGCTACTGTGTTTGGAGAAAGAGCGACAACATCGATCTGAAAGAAAGCATTCTGCCAGTAACTCCACGAAGGTAAAATGCCAACCTTAGTGCAAGTGTTTACTGATTGTGATACAAACAGTTGAATTGTTGGTAGAAACTATGATTACCCTATTTTGTTGAATACGTTGCATAGAAGGTTGATGCAATGCAATAGTGTTTCTAGAAGCAGCTGCATTAAGAATAAATGACGTTGGATTGAAGTTGAGATTCGCGTCAACAATAGAATTCAAACCCATCATTTTACTTGTTTTGGATGCATAGTATACAGTAATAGGCCTACAACATGTAGGTGTTTTTTATTCTCCTGTTGCAGCTTGCTTTTAAGAAAGTTCTTGGCCTCACACACTATCCCATGTGGTCATTGACAAACTTGCTATTTCCAAGTTGTTTATATACATAGCTTGTGTCTCTAGAAAGTTCAATTCGTGACTATCTAAATATCATTTTTGTACTCATGTACATGTGTGGTATGCAATATTAGGAGTACTCGGGTGCGTATATTCCATATTAAATTGCTCTAACTAAATTTATAGTTGTTCGCCTCTCATTGTAAACTTTGATTAATTAATTTGTACGATTTCTAGATATTTTTTTACGAAGAGTATGAGCCATTGTCAAAGGTAAATATTTAGAAATTTACCTTTGAAAGTGCATGCAGAGTAGTCTATTTCAAAAACTTATACTTTTTAATCTTGCAAATCAAATAAACTCTATAGAATATGTCTACATGCAATGATAATATGGATTCATTTTTTTTTGAAGAAGAAGCTCAAAATTTCTGATGCAAAACATCCTCATTTTAGGTAATTTTAGGTAACACTTCAGCAAGTCATAGAGAAATTTGTGATTTAGCAGGATTAAAATTTAGTAGGATCAACTAGTCTAGGATAGAAGACATTCCAGACGGCTAGTCGGATTTGATTGTTGGGAAACGCGTAGGCTATACTTGGCTATTAGAGTAGTTCCACACATATGGCTATATGTGTATCAAATTACTATATTAAAGAACATATGCTGCCTTGCTTTGTTAGTTTACACAGATATGTCGGACGCCAATTCTTCTTCTAATTCCTCGTCGGGACACTCATCGTTGCCGAACCCTACTTCGGGCAATAATGAACCGGGTACGCAAAAAAGAAGTCGGAAGCCCCGAACAATGTCGAAGGCCCATAGTAGACATATGGTCATCACGCAAGTATCTACGAAGTCTGGTGTGCCGACGAAACCGGATGACGTAGCGAACAAATTCCGCACATTCTGCGGGATACTTGGGCGGGAGAGGGTCAACATAACCATTGCGAACTGGAAGGATATTACCACTGCGAAGGAGGACGAGTTAATGGCTGAAGTAAAAAGGTGGTTTGAGATCCCGCCTGAACACGAAGAACGTGTCAAAGCGTCTGCAATGAAGACCATGGGCAAGGCGTGGAGGTTGGTCAAGAGCATCCTGACAACAAAGTTCGTACGGACGGGTGAGAGCCCGTTTGAGAAGTATGGCTTCTTGGACGAGCAAGTATACAACAGATTTGTTGAGATGAAGTCCACGCCAGAAGAAGTGGCGAAGAGTGAATGGCAGAAGGCCCTTCAAGCAAGAAACAAGCACCCGCATAGGCTTGGAAGCACAGGATATGAAGGTGCATCGGCGAAATGGGAGATGTAGGATCAGTTGGCAATGGAGAAAAATTTACCCCCTCCATTTCCCAGCGTGGTTGTTGGCCGTGCCGCATCCTGGTGTAGAGCACGTGCCAAGTCAAATCCACAGAGTGGTTCAATTATATTTCTAAACCCCGCTGACCAGGAAGTGGTCAATCGAATGGTAATATACATGAATACGTACACAATTCTTCGGAACCGTACGAGTATCATTTGTAATGTAACTTGCGCGTGTGATTGTTGCAGGTGCAGATAGCTTCGCAAGGGTCACTAGATGACGATGAAGAAGCACATTCATCTAGGACCAAAGACATCCTTACCATAGCGTTGGGAAACCCGGAGCACCCAGGTCGCACAAGAGGTGTTGGGGTTGCAGTTCCCTGGAGAGAGGGACTCCCTAAGACCGAGGAGCAGTACGAGAGGAGGAAGGCCGCTAAGAGGAGTCGTAGTCAGTCAATAACAATTGCGAGAGATGAAGAAGATTTGGAGAGGCATATTCAGGAGGAAGTCAGGAGGCAGGTTGCGGCATTTAAGGAGGAGTTCAAAGCTCAACTTGCACTCGCTAACGTAGATTTGGCGAGCCTCGAAAATATTCAGAGTAGCTACGCATCCGCCGAAGAACCGGGTGAAACATATCCCTGCGACACCATCTCAGTAAGGGCCATTTATAGGGTTTTTACAATAGCAAGTACATAATGTTAGACTTAATCAACAAGGTACGTACTCAATAATTTTGTAGGAGACGACTCCGTGCACGTTGTTGGCAAGGGTAGCCGGAGATGTCTCCCTCGATGCTGCATTTGGGATTGCATATCCCAAGGAGACGGGGACTCTACTGCATGGTCGCCCCATAGCACCAAACTTTCAAAAGGTGCATGTGGACGACGTGGTTGAAGGTTTCAAGGAGCTCCTGCTTGCCATGCCACCAAATGACGAGATCGCGGTGCTGTATCAGGCGGTTGGCACCTTTATCCAGTGGCCAAAGAGGAACATCAAATTACTCGTCCGGCCTGCCTCTCAGAGCGCATCACACGTTGAGTCAGCTAGGATAGCCGAAGTTAACCCTACCCCGATGGAGCTAATAGCGGCAGCGCAACAGGCTGATAACCCAGCTTCATCTCTGGTCAAGCCAGCAGTGCCAGCACCCGCTACCTCCATAGGGACTAAGGAGGTGCTACAGATGAGACCAGTTCCTTCACTAGTGAAGCACACTTATGCTAAGGGGACTAGCAAAACTGGCAAGGGCAGGAGTCATAGTAGACATACCAAGACTTCCAAGGGCAGCCAAAAATCGAAGGCACTAGCGATAGTGGAAGAACTTGGGGTTTGACCCGGACAGAGTGGATGATCTCCCTTTCACGCCTTTGGCTCGTCGATTTGTGAATGGAGAAGCCTTCGTCATGCCAGAGGACATATCGAACTCAATGGCATGTCAGAGGTTGCATGATTGGTATATGACGGCGATGAACAACCTACAGCTTGGCCAAACCATGCCACGATGCCTCAAAGTCGCTTTCAAGGAGGAACACCTTTTCCACTAGGACATGGGTGGATTGTTCTACGTGTACTTTGAAGACCTATTCGAACTCTTCACCCTCGACACCCTAGAGCAGAACCTGTTGAGATGCTGGACATTGTAAGTCTAAACTTCTCAGTCAATCAGTTTTCTCCATACCTATGCAACTTAATTAAGCCGTGACATGATTTTCCATTTTGCATAGATACATGTACACTGAAGCCAGACTTAACAAGGAACCTATCGGGTTCATTGACCCGGCAAGGGTGACTTGGAGAAATATTAGAGACAACAAAGAGCAAGTTCTGGAGTATGTTAAGCATGCAATATTGTCCCAAAAGGATAAAGAGTACATCATATTTCTCTTCAACCCAGAGTAAGTGTTGCATCACATCCAATACTTATAATTTCACCATTATGCATATATCACAAAGTTGATTTGGTAGTTCGCCTATACATATGCAGCTACCATTGGATTTTGGTCGTGCTTGTACCAAAATGGAACAAGGTAATATACGTTGATTCCTCACGAGATCCTTCACGCGACTTTGGGCCGATTCGCGACATACTTGACTAGGCGTTCATCGATTACAAAGCTCGTGGAGGGATAAGTGGCAAAGGGTCCAAGTTGCGACATAAATTTGACTTTTCGGTACATATATATCCATTACTACGTTAATATAGCATATTGATATGCTTCATAATAGATTCTTCTTAGCTAACGTATATTTGTTTCTTGTTTTAGTGCAAACAACAACCCAAGGGGACAACCTATGTGGATTCTACGTTTGCTACCACATGGAGCTAATCACGGGTTTCGCTAAGCGAAAACTAGATGAGGCGTGGAAGATTGAAACTAACACAATTGATGAAGCTCAACTCAAGCGCATTCGAGGGATTTTTGCCTTCTTCATCATACACAAATCATCAATCCCGATGGCGAGTTCTATGGTGGCGGCTTAGCAGAGTAGCACTATCTTTCATCTATGTACTTAGCACTCTATTGCAACTTTCCTTTTAAACATTGAAGTATGCAATTGTTGGCAGCGATCGAGCTCACAATTCTGAACCGTGTGACTCATTTCTAGCTAGCAATTGTGAATATATCTAGCTAGCGGTGTGGCTCTCTTGCAACTTTCCTTTTATACATTGAAGTATGTGATTGTTTCAGTGTATTGTCTGTGAATGTATGTATCTGTATCTGTGTTAAATATGTGAATGTTCTGTGCAATATATATCTGCTGTTTCAGAGGGCATGGCTAGCAATTCCTGAGCCTAGCCACAAAACAGGCAGTGTTATGCCCTCTGTACACAACCATCCCAGACGGGTCAACAGTTGAACCCGTCTGTGATAGCTGTCATCCGAGATGGGTCAGAGACACGACCGTTTGGGATGAACTATTATCGCAAATGGGTTGTAGAGCGGACCCATCTAGGATAGGTGGTTATCACAGACGGTTCATTGACTCGACCCGTCTAGGATGATCGATTATCGCAGACGGGTGGCCCACCTGTCTGCGATGACCTGTGTCATCACAGACCACCAATTTCAGACGGAGCGGCCAACCGTCTGGGATGCTTGTTTCAGTCCGTCTTGGATGGGCCGTTCTGTAGTAGTGGTTCAACTGACCTTTGGGTCTTTTGCTTGTAAGATATGTACCTATCCACAGTTAAAGGATGTGAATTATTATCTTATAATTCTTCTTGTAGAGTTTGTGTAATGACTTCTGAGTTGTTCACCACGTCTCTCCATACACATTGCATGTATGATATGAAGTGTGTGGGTGACAGTAGAGTATTGGTTTCGGTATCTTATACGATCATAGTAATCTCTTTAGCCAAGTGATCCGCTAGCTAAGATGCAATTGTCAGCTAGGCAGGGTATAGATATTTGTGCCCGGCTTTCAACGACCCACTAGTCTGCGTTTCGGCTAGCTATGTTAGATTGTGGGCACAGGTATCGGGCTCCTCTAAGTGATTGCAGTGTTCATAGTAGAATACAAATGTCAAGCCTCTACATGGGTGTTTGGAGTTGTGTTTGACTCATTGAATTATGCTCGCTTTTGGCCGACTTGACCCAACGGTGATAGATACATACGACATATGCGTGTATGATATGTTGGGTGGTTTCTTAGTCTTTACCGATCCATTGTTCACTAAGTCATGTACGATTCTGGGTCCCGACGGATAAAACATATAAGGACACATATGAGTAGGTTAGCATATGTATTGGTCGATGACCATATTTCACAAGTCATAGATATGGAGATATCAAACCAATAATATGGACATGTGTTGGAGAACATGGGGTTAGGTCGACCCACCATGAGACACAACAAGAAAGTTGTACTCCTACATGTCATATGTTAGTGTTACAACAATGTGTATGATATATTCTTAAACTTAAGGTTGTCGTATGCAATCAAAATGTCAAGCGAATTACTTATCACTTGCCAAATGCTACTCCATAACTAGATAGTTATAAATGTGGCTTTTGGGTTTACCGTAAAACATGCTATGAGGCATAGTTGACCAAGATAGGATTTGCTCCTCTGTAGAATGGGAGAAATATCTCTACGCCTCTCAAGTGATTGGATCCGGAAATGCATGGTCATGCTACTTGTCGTAAAAGAGTTAACCACAAAGGGGGGTTCCGAGTCACGTGATTAACAAAGATTGGTCGAGCTATCCAAACAAAAATGACATATAATCACTTGAGTTACGTCGTTCATTCCTTGTACGTGTGGATACCTTGGAGGCATTGCTGCGAGGCTGCAACGCTAGGACGATCCATTACTTCTTGGAGGAGCCACGAGGAGGTTGTACGACTATGACCACATCAACATGCTACATCAACTCTGCTTCCGCTACTCTACGCCTCTAATGGTAATTCCATGATCTAAAACGGTAGTGGTTCTAGTTTAACGCGGTAGAAAATTTTAATTTGTACTAGTGTAGCCTAGCCGTTTAGCCTAGCCATTTACCAACACCAGCGACCGGCGAGCTCTCCCTGATGAAGATTGTCCATTGACTAACAGGTAAAGAGAATGTGAGAAACTCGCGTACTGGGTTGTGGGGAGTTGGTTTGGTGCGATGTTGAGGGCAGCATGGTAGCATGGAGGAGCATGGTAGCGACACGTTGTTGACCTGGTCTGCTATGAAATCAAACGGGATAAGGTGCAGATGGGATCACAAGGATTTGAGAATGAATATGGCAGGATTAATTTTGGGGAAGAACCAAAGGGTCATAAATTTGATGAGATAGGGATGAATGGAATAATTCGACGACTTAAGGATGCAGCAAAAGTCCCTAAAATAAGGGTGCAACAATAGGTTTTGAGGAAATTGATGAGCAGAAAGTGTGAGATGATTTGCTCTGTTGCTTTTTTTCTTATTCTTGTGAAGCATTTTCCTAAAGTAATCGGAGGAGGGAGGAGGGCAGGGTATGGGGGAAGAAGAGGCTGGAGGTAGATAACAATTCCCCACCACAGTCATCTCTATTTCTGGGGACAATTCATCGAGATGAAAAAAACCTAGATGTGCTTTAAGGTCGACTGTGTGGTTTAAAATGTGGTGCAATATGATGATAAGTCAGAAACCTGGTGCAAGCAAAAGAGGTGGTTCAAGTGCACAAATACTTGGTGCAAAGTGAAATTTACTCTACTTAAGTAATGTTGCTTTCCAATGTTATAGCAACTAAAATTGGAAGTAGAGGTGGATTTCAATGTTGTCGCGGATGTTCTACTGGGAAGAGAAACCTTGTGATACACTGCTAGGAGCCTTCTCACTAATCTTGCTTGTAGTGTTGGGGCTTCTTTGCATGCCGGGCTTGTGAAGAACACCTGGTTTTGGAGATGGATTTGATTTTGCCTTCATCCTAGAGGTGATCTCAGTCTTGCTCTCACTCTTCTACCGTGGTTTCTCCTCGGTAGGAGTTCTTGCAACCTGAGTGTTTTGTTACATGAAAGCATTATTTCAGCTGCAATTATGATCAATGGTGTAGCAGTCACTAATTGATTCTTCCTATGAATTGTAATTGCCATCACTTCTCAACATGATCATTAGCAAATGCAGCAATTTGGCATCTCTAACTAGTAAAACATAGAACTCTTGAATTACCTCTCGTAAATAGATGACTTCCTCAGATTCCTCTAACTTTGACTTGTAACATATAAAATATATTTATTTTGGTAAGATTAAGGGCCTGTTTGGTTGGGCTGTGGCTGTTGACAAAGCTGCTGTTAGCTGGCTGTCTGGAAAAGCTGCTTGGCTGTGGGAAAATGAATATATGGCTTTTGGTTGATCCAAATCATCTACAACATTTTGAAAAATAAGCACAGAAGCTTCAGCACATTGCAAAAAAGCTGGCAAAAGGCAGCATTTCTAAACAGCTGAATTTGCATTACAAAGCCCACATCTACCGTTAGCAAAAGCTACTGAAAAGTTGGCCGTTTGGTTAGGCTGCAGCTTTTTCCAGTGAAAAACTGCTGAAAAGCCCAACCAAACACCCCTTAAAACTGTTAGAGAAAGGTGCAGCGCACCTAGCCGAGACATGCTGGTGTGCACTCGACACGCTATAGTGGCATGCAAAGTCATGCAACGACTTGAAAAGCGTCAGCTCGGAATGAATCCAAGCAACATAACTGATTCTACTTGGATAGTTTTACGTATAGATACAACTTTTGTTAAATTTTCTAGCATCTTTTCGAATCATCTTCACGATATCAAAGCAGCATGCTCCTACTGCCTAATCATGTCTCCTCTTCGAACCATAGCAGCCCACCGCTAGCCATCTCGTACGTTGGCTCTTCCTCTACCTTCCTCCATCTCATCTAACACCGCTAACCCTACCGCTGCCACACAATGACAAATGACATGGAAATTGATCCCAAGGATGCCATCACCGACCCCATGCCTACTGATGACAATGGCAAGGCTATTCCAGATGACACCATCTCTCCTGTCACGCACATCGCTAGCATCAAGACGCATGCACCCATCACCCTCGATCTCCAAGCTTCCAACTACACCAAGTGGCACAAACTTTTCCTCGTGACGCTCAGCAAGTACGGCCTCGAGTCTCATGTCGACAACTTCGGCACCTCCTTCGACAACGCTGCCTCTGCGTCCTGGAGGTGCGGCAACTTCATCATCTACTCCTGGCTATATGGCTCCATCACCCCGACATCTTCAGACATGTCATGATCTTGGGTGCTTCCACATAGACCATATGGAACACCATTGACAACCTCTTCCACGACAAAAAGGAGAGCTATGCCATCAACTCAAGGTAGAATTCTGCAACACCATCCAAGGTGATATGGCGATCACTAAGTACTGCACCAAGCTCAAGGTCCTCATCGATTCTCTCAGCGACATCGACCCGTGTGTTTTCGACAACACACTTGTTCTCACCGTCCTTCATGGCATCCATGAAAGCTACGCCAATCTAGGCTCATTCATCCCATTTCAAGTTTTGTTCCCCTCCTTCCTTCAAGTCCGTTCGGTGCTTATCCTCTAGGAGTCCCAGAAGAAACTCGACAACAAACACGCTGCTACCACCACCATCATCATCGCCAACTCCTCTGGTGGCAACTTAGGCAGCCACCCCTCCAACAACAGGGGTGACCGTCCTTCGCAAGATCGCGTGACCAATGGTGGTGGTCATGGTTCCGGCTCCGACTCCTATGGCAACTCCAACTACTATGGCAATAATAGTGTCGAGGGCAGCTCAAGCGATGATCGCAGACGTGGATGCGGTGGCAACACTTTGTGAAACTTCAACCCATGGACGGTTGCATCCACCATCAGTACCACCACCAGCAGTAACAACATATATGCTGCCACTTGGCACTCTCCTACTGCCGGTGTTCTCGGGCCATGCTTGGGTCCATTGGCCCCATGGCCTTTTGTGGCACAGGGACCTCCTGTCAGCTTCGTCACCAACACTTAACGGCAGCACCCTGCTATCAACCCATGCTCCTCGCCGCCCTAAACAACATGCAGTACTCTAGTGGTAATGATTGGTACATGGACTCTAGCGCCTCATCCCGTATTGTGAGAATCTGGTTTGAACTACTAGACGACTCCTGTGTACATCCTCGTCTATCCAAGATCAAGCTGACAAACACAGGAGAAATGTATACCATTGCACAACACTAAAGATAATACAAAGGTTTGAATATGATATACCACACGGCTTACAAAGTTTCACATCTTAGGACATTATTATATTAGAGAAAACAGTGGAATATAAAAGCGAAGCAGCTCTATCAATATCATAGGTAGTTGATGGAGGCCACGTGACCTACTCTTCCAGATCATCACAGAAGTAATTCCCTTTGGTGTCTTCTTCGGCATAGTCCTTTGTTCACCACTAGAATAAAACATGTCGATGAGTACTTCGTGTATTTAGCATGCCCCCTCATAGCGAAACACCTAAACCAATGTACATGAGGCTTCAAGGGATGATTTTATGGCCCTTTTTGCACAAAAACAGTTTTAGTTGAAATGTTTTGGTAGATTTGAAGGCATCTCTTTGAAGAAACTAATTTTTATATCAGGAGTATTTTCCAACATGTGAGGTCCACGACCAACACTTATGAGCAAGGAACTCCCGACTTACCTTGTTCATGTGTTCTTACAGCAAAAGGGGTAGAAGGAAATAACAACGGGAGGAGGACATGTCCTTTTCATCATGAATGAGTTAGGTGTCATCCGTGACCGTGGATACAGCTAATCGATTAGTTTAACACTCTGTAGAGTTTGTACACTTTACCCACATGATATGATCATCCCATTATGCCAAGCTGATCGGGCTTGTACACATGCCCATCGGTGTGTTGGCAGGATGACCATGTCGAGAACTTTTAGCTAGATGCCCTTGATGTGACATGCCCACTAGGTCTGGCCCAGAGTTGATAGTACGTCCCCACCTTCCAGTCCCCCCATCTATGCCGAGGTCCTCATAGCTACGTCCACCCCTTCTACAGTATGGCAACATCGACACTAAAGGCTAACTAACCTACTTAACCAAGCCATTGTCCATATAGCATGTGGTTGTACTATTTTTACAATTCTTGAGTTCAAGACTTCGGCCTTATTCGATACGAGCGGCCAATTGCTCCTTCAAACTTGATCCAGCTACCGCTCGCACCGTTTAGATGGTAAGTTTCACGTAGAGTAGAATAGGAAGAAGTAGATAGAGAGAAATCAAAGGGCATCTGGCCTAGCTCAGCGAGCTCAACGATGAGTTTCAATAACAGGTGTGTCGATCCGAAGATCATTCCTTCGAGGAGCAAATTAGAGCATCATAGCGATAATTTAAGTATGACTAAGCATTTCTCTACTCTATTCAGAATTTAATAAAATTAATCTACTTAGGGCATCGTGTAAAAGGGAGACAACGGATACAGATAGTGGTGCTTCAATTGACACGCTAGCTATGGGAATAAAACATAATGCATGTTTGTAAACCGTAAAGTAATAATGACTTTAAAAGTATAAGATCAAATATGATCAAAAAGAGGGGGCATGCCTTCGTGGTAGTATTCCTCCTCTTTTCCTATACGTGAAGCTGAATCTGCCTCTTCACTCTCTATCATTGTAACATATCAAGAGCAATGCAAATGAATAACAACCCTGAAAGATCATCTAGGCCCCTAATTGGTTTTGACGGTTAATGGCAACTCAAACTAGAATCTAATGTTTACAATGAGTGTAAGCAGGTTTAAGAGGTTCCAGGAAGAAGGGTCACCAAGGAAAAGATGACCACCCAAAAAAGTACAAAGGTGGTTTCCAGGACAAAGGAATGGCTGTGCTAGGCAGCTATGTCACAGCTGTGAGGAAGCCAGTGCTGTGCAAGGAGTTGCAAGCAAAGTGATGGTGGCTTGATGTGTCAAGGGCCGTGAATACAGTTGGTGGCAGGTAAAGCCTAGATTTGCTAGTTTCTTTGAGTCCATAGGAAACACCCGTACTATCAAGAGGGATGAAGTAGTAATGTTCTGTGGAGGTTCTTTTGCTCAATGCTCAGGGTGTTGTACAGTGGCACTGATGCTTTGAGGTCAGTGGCCCTGTGTCAATAGTTTTGCACAAGTGTGAGACTGCCTTGCGTTAGCACTCTGCAGTGCTAGCAGTAGAAAACCCTAGAGGTTAGAGTCACCGGTGTGACGCAGCTGTGTCACAGGTGGTCTAGCACTCTATGACTTAGGTACATCTCTGTACGAGGGAAGAGCTTGTAAATGCTAAGGGAATTGCACTGCGATGGTTTGTCTGCTGAGTCAGAAGGCTATCGGAGGTTCTCTCCTTATTAGGGATCAGAGTTAGTTGTCCACTGAGGGCATGTGATGTGCCAAGATCGGGCTGAGTAGTTAGGCTACGTCAGTTAAGGGTTCACCTGTGTGTGCCTCTAGTGACACAGGTGTCGATCTGCCTGAGCCGGTTATAGTTGGGCGTAGTGACTAGCTGTGTCACCGGTGTCTGACACCGGTGACTCACTCAATCCTACGTGGCAATAGTGTAACGGTCAGGTGCCTGTGAACCCTATAAATAGGGGACCAGGGGAGGTCTTCGGCCTCAACCAACCAACCAACCAACCAACCTTGCTCAATCCAGTCAATCACATTCAACCGTTGCAAGCCTCTCACCCTCGGAACAAAAGCCAAACTTCCTAAGAGAGTTAGAGAGTCCTCGAGCAAAGAGCATTGGTTCCTCCAAGAGTCGTTACTGCTGATTCTGTTACTCTTGGAGTGTCTACTCCTAGACGGGCGTAGGAGTTGCTGGTATCACCCAAACTTGTGTGGGCTGAACCAGTAGTTTGTGAAGGTGATCCGAAGTCTACCTGCTGCAAGGCTAAAGGACTTCCACAAGCAAAGCAAGAGGCCTGATCACTCAGGTACTCGGAGAACAAGCACGATTTAGTGTTGGCGAGCTCTTCGAAGTAGCCTCTCTAATGGAGACGTACCTCTCTGAAAAGAGTAGGGAACTTCTGTGAAAAACACCTTGTCTCTCTGAGTACTCACTGTGTTGCTTTCATTTACTTGCTATATCTGCATGCTTGTGTGTTCTTGTTATATTCTATTTATCTGTGATAGATCACCTTTTTACCTGTGTTAGCATAGCTGTGTCACAGTTGCTGTAGATCATATCTCTTGCCTGTGTCAGCTACTTGTTACACAGCTGCTTAGTCTGGTCATCTGTTTCTAAGTGTTTAGCTTACCTATGTTAGACACCTGTGTGACAGCTACGTGTTAATTTACACATCATATTTTGTCTGTGCTGTTCACCTGTCACACAGCTAGCTTATCCTTGCAATTAGCTAAGTCTTAACTTGTCAATCTAAGCTAAAAGAAGTAATTTTAATTAGCCTCCTATTCACACCCCCTCTAGTCGGCACCTTTGGTCCTTTCACACCCCAAGTTTTAAATCCATTAAAAAAGGAAAATCCAAATTAAAGGAGAGCATGAAAGGATCAAGATGAACTTGGAGATCAAGAAGATTGCAGCAAGATATCGAGATAAGTAGAGAGGGCTCAATAGGGTCTAAAGTTCAAGTTTGGCGTAAGCCAAACATAGCTCCTGCTACCAGGGTCATACTATTAGCCATAAGAATAAAATATATGTATGTACATATGATAGTTATTATCAAAACATACCACATCTTATATATAGCCTAACATGCTATGCAGCACATGTGTGAAAATAATTAAAGCCTTAGCATGCTAGCATGCACCACATGATTAATAATAAAACCCTACCATGTTTATGAAAATTGACATGCTACATATATTAACCACAAAAAAATATTTGGACAATTTGAAATATTTATAAATGGTTAACATGAATCACAAAATAATATAGTCATACGAGAATGCCTACAACATTATTTATAACTAGTATTACGAAAGGACTACACTCATGTACAAATAATACATAAACATGGCATGGCTTGAGGCCTATGGCTTAAGATTAGCACCAAAGAAATATCAGACCCTGAACATACTAGTATGATACATTAAACATTAACATGCTGGTACCACACAAAACTTAACATTACAGTATATACGAAAAGGCCATAGCACATAATGACTACACCATGAGATATAATTAAATAAAAATAAGCATGGCATAACTTAACCTAACCAGTGATCATGTGATTAATATTTCATAGGTAATATTAGTTTATCTTAGCCATAACGTACATTACTTACAAGAGAATTAAACTATATGATTTCTATAGAACTACATACTATATCATACACGCAATATATACCAAGCATACCACAACCCATGCATGCTAATTAAATTAAATTACACTAATCTCAGAGCTCAAATAAGTGTAGAATATTCTCTGGAATATAATTATAGCAACATATAAACAGTAATTAAATCATTAAAAATAGTAAATATTACAACTAGAATACGCCTATAACATGAAATGGTTTATGTTATATTAACCTTCATGTGCTAAAGGTTGCAAATCATACTAGAAAATATTACTGGTGTATCTCTATCTCATACAAAAAATTAAATATTAAAACATAGAATATTTCTTATTTAAATAATTCAAACAGTGCTTAATTTAATTGTAGAAAATTATACACAATGTCTAAAATCATGAAATTAGACAAAGAGGTTCCCACACATACTAGTAACCTAGGAAAAATAAATAAATTCCATATATTTCATCACGGATCAAACTATTCCAAATTTGGTCAAATTATCTTCAATTTGGAGTATATTCATAATAGTTCAAAATCTGGCTTGTGGATTTGAAATCCGATCAAACTAATAGGTTACTGGGGTCCTAAATGGTCTATTTTAACACTAATATCAAGAACTTGATATGGCTTAGGATAGGTTGGGAAGTTGTACAAAGAAGGAGATGAGCTAGCTCTGTACGGCACATGTACAATATGGGGAATATATGATCCAACTTGCTGTGCACTGAGAGATCAGATAGAGAGGGAGATGGGAGAGGGGGAAACTCTATAGGCTATGGGGAGATTACTATGGGAAGGAATTGGAGAGGGGCTCACCGAGCGCTAAGGAATGGCAAGGAGAAAGTTTGTCGGAGTTGGGAAAGATGTTGCGGGAACCGGTTGATGTAGTGAAGGGAGCTCGCAATTAGTTGCAGAAATGGAACCACGGCAGCATGTGGACATCCCGGCAGCAAGCAATTGGACGGAGATACGCGGAGGTCACCGAAATTGCTTGCCGGAATTCTCAACGGAGTTGGTGAAGAAAGTGGCGGTGTGAGGAAGATATGAGGAGAGAGGTGAGGAAAAGAGAGGAGAAAGAGGAGAAGGGTGAAGATTTATAGGCGTGGTACAGCAGGGAGATGAAGGAGAGATGGCGTGTGGCATTATGGTGGAAGTAACACACGCGTTACCGGCCGGCAGTGCATTATCGGCAGCCTCGGCTACCGTGGTGGTGTCGCCGACACACTGCAGCCAAGCGCGTGTGTGCACCCAGGCCTGGCACAACACATAGCCCAGGCAGGGCTCCAAGCGGCATGCTGGACCAGCCCAGGTTGAGGGACTATCAGCCCAGCAAAGGTAGACGGTCTGCAGCAGAAGCGGGCCAGGTGCACAGACTAGGCCGCTGGCCCAGGAGAGAGGGGGTGGCTTGAGAGCTGGCCGAATGGGTCGTCGGCGATGGTGGCCCAGGAGGAAAAATGGGTGGGCTGCAGCGTTAAAGAGTGCAGGCCAGGAGAGGAAAAGTTGGGTTTCAGCACGAGAGGCTTAGGGAAAACAAAGGCATTTTGGGTATTTAAATTAATACATGTGGGGGACTCGATATTTTAATCCGAATCAAGGAATTCACAACAAGTGAATACGGTGACCATAGCCGCTACCTGCGACGGACTATGGCCCACCCTCGCCCCGTGCGACATGCATACGACACGATGCGTAGGACTCACCACGGCCTGATTGAGGGATCACGATTCCAAAAACATACGCCACAATGCGTATGACTCACTTTGGCAATGGACCGTACATTCACTTTGCACTTCACTTGATTCGAAATAAAACAACAAGTTCCTCCATATGCATCCAACCACACTCCCCATTTCCACATACACGCATGACAGACGGGAGGTGGGGGCATATGTTGGACAGCAAGCATATCATCACACGAACCACTACGATACGATAATACTACTAGCTGTCCACGTTGTGAACTATTCAGTTTACATCCTTCGGTGATAACCGGAAACATATCCAAATATGAAGTATTTAAACAACAGCGGAAGAAAGTTAAGTGAGTCCCACAGCGGCGCATCGACCACTGACCAAAAGCCAACAAAATCCCACGAGTCGATAGCCAACCAAGAAAACCAAGAATTTAGGCATCCTCGAAGTAATCCTCGACCACTGGCTCACCTGCAATGATCTAGGAATATCCTAGGTGAGTACAAAAGTACTCGCAAGACTTATTCGTGCTTGATTAGATGACCTACACATACTAGTTCAGCAGCAATTAAACGTGGAGCATTCCTGTTAATGGCAAACGAGGGGAAACACATGGCATTGACAAATGAGGGCAAAAAGCCGTTCCAAAAGAGAATACAGTTCGGATCTCACATGACCCCAATATCATCACGATAGTTCGACAACTATCATGCTCATTTCCTTTAGGGGTAGCTCACACCCCAATTTAATTAGGCACCCATCAACAATAGTTTCAATCAATTCTCTCGGACCGTCACCGGCAATGCAACCACCATGGGGATATCGAGTGCTCTTCACTCGGAGGTAGCTAATCTCCAAGTGACCGAGACTTGCCATCAGGTAAACCCATAACGATGATTCACGGTGACGTCCACGCGGTGATAAGGGAAGTAACACGATGAAGTAACCTCAGGTTGGTGTGACGACAAAACTCTACTTGCTCCGGGGGTCGCCTCTTTCACTTCAATTAACACCAACCGTATTCATCGTGCACACCCTCGGCTCTCACATCTCACTTTAGAGAGTTTAAGTTATTAGGCCATCAAGTTAAATCTCAGTCAGTGCTGAAACATAAAATGTAACACATCCTAACATGCTAGTCTTGCCCATCCCACGCAACAATTCAAATAAACGTGCCCACTCAAGCACATTTACGTGAAGGAATATAAATAACAGTGGAGGTATGCAACAAGCTCTGCTTGCCTTGGTCACACGGTTCCTGATCTTGCGTGGAGTCGTAAGCTGGGTGGTCTCCTTCTTCGGGCTCTTTTATAAACAACACGAAGAACCGGGAAAGAAGCAGTAAAAAGGCGATGAGTCCAGCATGAATGCATGATGAATGTTACTAGGAATTAGTTTCTAAAATGATCTACGGATGTTACGAATCCATGACAACAAGCACTTCTTAGTTTGTAGTTGTAGGGATTACGTGATCGTCCTACCATGCATGCATGTTAAGGTGCCTTCGATTGCAAGTTAGGGGTGAGGGTTATTATTAGTAATGCATGGCAATGGGTTAAAGTGTTGGTATTAGGAATGCACTCTGAGATACGAGGTTAACACCACTAGAAACGCTCGATTCGGAGCTAAAATCGTTGGATTAGGGTTACCGAAGAACGGCGTTTAAAAAGGGCCTAACTATTTCGTATTCAAATTGACTTGAAGCTTAGTTGCAAATATGGAAATTCTACTTGAACCAGATCGTAGGAAATTTTACAAGGTTTCTGAATATATAAAATTTGTCCCAATCGGAGTTACGGATCAAAAGTTACGCCCGTTTGAAAATCGTCGGAAAAATTGAGTTAAACCCTAACCCTAATGCAACAGTTCTGCGCAAATATAAATGCTAAGTGCACCCAACTTTCTACCCCAACCGCAGCCTTAGCTCACTGACGCGTGGGGTCCACTGGTCAGTGTTGACTGGGCAAAAAGAGCCTGGTCAGCAGCTGACCGAGCACTGGAGGCCAATGGGAGGAGCCCACGTGGCTCACTCCCTTGTCTCGGTGGCCGGCGAGCTCGGGTAGGGGTGCTCCCCACCGGAACTTCACCGGAGAGCGGCGGAGGCTCTAGGGCCACGGCGTGCTCGGGAGAGGGCGGAGGAAGCGGCCGCGGCTCACCTAGGGGCAATGCCCGAGCTCGGGGGAGGCTGAGGGGCTAGGGGATGAGCTCCCGGTGGCTGGTGGCGGGGAGAAGCTCAGGTCGTTGCCGGTGGAGGTCTTCGGGGCTCGGATCTGAGGAGAAAAGAGGATGGGGAGGTAAGGGGTGAGGAGAGGAGGCTCAGGAGCGAAACGGGGATGGCCGAGGCTCACCAATCGCGGAGGAATCGCTCGCCGGTTCTTGCGGCCGGAGGCGGAGAAGATGGAGACAGCGGGGAGCTCCGGCGGTGAAGGGAGGAGGGGATTAGGGTTCGGTGGCGTGGGGGAGGAGAGGGAAGGAAGGCCAGTCCGAACGGGCCTTAAAAAGCAGCGGCGGTCGGAACGGTGGTGGATCCACCGCCCACCTCGGCCTACCGGCGGCGAGGACGTGGCGGCGGGTCCCAACAGGTGGGCCCCGCGCGTCGGGTGGAGAGGGGAGGCGGCAAATGCCCCGGGGGCGTCTTCCTAGGGAGGAGGCGGAAAATGGGAGGAGGGGAGGCGGGTGGCGGCGCTGGCGGCTTAGTGGGCCGGCCGAGTAGGCCTCGGCCCAAAACCCTTTTGATTTTCTTTTTTCCTTTTTCTTTTTCTAATAATAGTGCCACTATTTAAATGTTTTGAGCATCCAAACGAGCTCCAAATGTTATGAAATTTTTACAGGACCTTCATAATAACATTTGGGACCTACTGTAAAAATTTGAGGTCATTTGGACCCTGTTTGACCTGGTTTTGAATTTAAATTCAAATATGGCCCTAAGGAGGTTTGAACTATAACTAGTTCTTAATCTTTTTCAAAAATTCCAGAAATTGCATGTAGCTAGGCTAACCATTTTTATAGCTATTATAAGTTTTTGAAACTTTCCACCCTTGGGAACATTACCTAAATGTGTAATTACAGTTCTGCCCCTTTTGCAATTTGAGATTGAAATCCCCGATTGAACTAGGAAATCATGGTATTTGTGGATGAATTTTGGAGGAAGGATAATGGGTGTTGGTCCAGCTAGGAAGCACTAATCTCACCCGCCTACTAATGCTATTGTTGATATTTGATGCTTCAAATAAGTTGATTGGTGTTTGCAACAATTTCCCACCGAGGATGAGATATGTACGTATTCTATAAAATATAATCATATCACATTTGAGTTTAAATAAGGTGTGTGTGCGGGGATGATGACATGTATGCATGAGGAAAAACAAAACCCTAATCGTGAGAAGTGGGTATTACAGACCTACCCCCCCTTAAAAAGATCTCGACCCGAGATCTCTAACGGTCGACAAACAAGGATGGGAACTCCGTCTTGAGCCAATCTTCACGTTCCCATGTAGCTTCATCTTCAGCATGGTTACTCCACTAGATCTTGAAGAACTTGACAGTGCGACTCCAGGTCTTACGCTCAGTCTCATCGAGAATGCGCACCGGGTGTTCTCGATGAGTGAGGTCTTCATGCAGTTCTTCCATCTCGGGGTTGACCTTTGTTTCAGGGACGCGATGACAAGCTTTCAGCTGGGACACATGGAAGACATCATGCAATTGGGACAGCGAGGGAGGCAACTCCAACTGATATGCCACGGTCCCTCGTTTGGCTAGAACTTAGTACGGACCGATATAGCGAGGGGCTAGTTTTCCTTTTATCCCAAAATGACGGACACCTTTGAATGGTGTAACTTTGAGGTACACGTTGTCTCCAATCTGAAATGTAACTTCTTGACGGTGAGGATTAGCATAACTCTTCTGTCTCGATTGCGCTTTTCGAAGACGTCCTCGTATGAGGCGAACTTGAGCTTCCGCTTTCTTAATTGCATCGGGTCCACCAAAATCGGCGGCGAATGTCCTGGTACATCTTTGTACTACCGGGATGAATGGACAGCGGGGAGTTATGTGCTTCATGAAGGATCAAATTCTTTAGTTGCTGGTCCTTAGGCACCACGAGTCGTTTCCCGAACCAAAGGACTCCGTTCTCATCTTCGGTGAAACAGGTAGTGGCACCATTTTTCACTTTCTCTTTTATCTTCTGCATGCCAACATTCTGTGCTTGTGCGGTTTTGATTTGGTTTTCCAAGGATGGTTTCACCTCTAAGGTGGCAAGAAAACCTTGCTCGACCACTTCAAGGTTAAGCCGCTGAAACTCCAAATAGAGCGGTGGTTGTTGCTCAAGGATTGAGGCATTGTTGCAATAGGCTTTCCGGCTAAGTGCGGCGGCGATGACGTTGGCCTTGCCGGGGATATAATTTAAACCCAAATCATAATCCTTGCTGAGCTCAAGCCATCTCCGTTGCCGAAGATTCAGATCTGGTTGAGTAAATAAATACTTCAAACTCTTATTATCCGAAAAGATTTCGCAACGGTTACCGATGAGGTAATGGCACCAAATCTTGAGAGCGTGAACCGTGGCTGCTAGCTCCAAGTCGTGAGTGGGGTAATTGGCCTCATGAGGACGCAATTGACGGGAAGCATAAGCTACCACGCGACCCTCTTGCATGAGAACACAACCCAACCCATTTCGAGAAGCATCACAATAAACTTCAAGGCTTTTGTGGATATCCGGGAGGATAATAGCTTCTCCTTGAGCTCTTGGAAACTCCTTTCATACTTGTCGGACCATACAAACTTCTTGTCCTTTTTCAACAACTCGGTCATTGGTTTTGCTATGGAAGAGAAACCTTCGATGAATTGACGGTAATAACCTGCCAATCCAAGAAAACTGCGGATTTGGGTAACTGACTTAGGTTGCTTCCATTCTTGGACGGCTTGCACTTTGCTTGGGTCTACTGTGACACCATCAGCTGAAAGCACATGGCCCAAGAACTCCACTTGATGCTTCCAAAATTCACACTTCGAGAATTTTGCATACAGACGATGCTCACGGAGCTTGTCGAGCACCATTCTCAAGTGGTCTTCGTGCTCCGGTTCAGACTTGGAGTAGATGAGGATGTCATCAATAAAGATGACAACAATTCGATCAAGATACTCCATGAATACTAAATTCATGAGTTGCATAAAAGTGGAAGGGGCATTGGTCAAACCGAATGACATCACTGTGTGTTCGTATGACCCATATCGAGTGGTAAAGGCTGTTTTTGGGATATCTTCGGATCTGATCTTTATCTGGTGGTAGCCCAACCTGAGGTCAATCTTGAAGAAGACACACGTTCCGGCTAACTGGTCAAAGAGGTCATCAATTCGGGGAAGAGGATACTTATTCTTCACCGTGAGCTCATTTAACGGACGATAGTCAACTACCATCCTCAAGCTCGAATCCTTCTTCTTCACAAACATCGCGGGACAACCCCATGGCGAGGAACTAGGTCTAATGAAGCCCTTGTCCTCAAGCTCCTTGAGTTGCTTCTTCATCTCCAACAACTCATTCGGGGTATCCGGTATGGTCGCTTCGAAACAGGGGCGGTTCCAGGGGGAAGATCAATGACAAACTCCACTGCACGGTCAGGAGGCATACCCGGTAATTCTTCAGGGAAGACATCCGGGTACTCGCATACCACTGGGACAAGCTCAAATCCTTGGTCTTGAGTGCCGCTCATGGTAAAAAGATGCCCTGACGAAGATGGCGACACGAACTTCACTCCTCTACCGGAGTTGGCGACAAGGGAGACGGACCTTTCGACACAATCTATTTTTGCCTTGTGTTGGACCAACCAAATTCATGCCCAAAATAACATCTAAACCCTTCGATCCGAGGACCACCATATTAGCTAGAAATAACTCTCCACCAATTTCTAGCTTAACACCCTCGCAAACGAGCTCAGTCCTTAGTTCCGAGCTGGGTGTTGCAATAATGAGGGGATGATGCAATGCTGATGAGGGAACATGGTTATCATGTGCAAACTTGCTGGATATAAAGGAATGGGATGCTCCGAAATCGAAAAGAACGGTGGCAGGGGTTAAGTTCACGGATAGCGTACCCAACACCACCTCTGGCGCATCCTGTGCTTCTTCGGCTGTGACGTGGTTCACCCTGCCACGGCCGGCAGCTTGAGGCTTGTTGGGGGCTGGACCCCTGACTTGAGGACCTCCACTGACTTGCCCTTGCTGCACCTTGGGGGCATAGGCGTGTCCCGAACGTGGATAAGTGCAACGACTAGCATAGTGCCCCACCTGTCCGCAATTGTAGCACTTGACCCTGCTCAAGTCCACGATGAACTGCAACTGCCCACCTTGGGGACGAGGTTGGAAACCTTGTGGCCTTGGCGGGTGCGGTCCCGCAGGACGGGGTGGTTGTGGCTGCCACGCCCTTGGCTTCTGCGAACTGCTTGCAGCAGATTTCAACAGTTCCCTCTCGCGCTTTCGAGAGTGGCTGAGGGCTGACTCCTTGGCCTCCACTTTAATGGCTTTATCCACGAGATGCTGAAAGTTGCGCACATCCACTGTGGTGAGCTTAGCTTGCATTTCTTCATTCAACTTGCCCAAGAACTTCTCGACTTTGTCTTCGTCGGAGGAGACTTCACGCGGTGCATACCGCGCCAAGTGATTAAACTCATGGAGGAACTCTAGGATAGACTTCTTGCCTTGGGGAAGGTCACGGAACTCCTCTTTCTTCAATGCCATAATGCCGGAAGGATGTGGAACTCACGGAAGCCGGTTCGAAACTCGGCCCACGTGACCACATGATTGGGGGCTTGCATTGCCAGGAAATTCTCCCACCAATCAGCTGCAGCTCCCTCGAGGTAGTGGGAGGCGAAGTTGACCTTGTCAGCCTCCGCACATTGGGCCAGCTAAAGCTTCTTCTCGATGGTGCAGATCTAGTTGTCTGCCTCCAACGGATCATCAGCTCGGTCGAAGATTGCTGGTTGGGTCCGCTGAAAATCAGCTAACTACTGCGGGCTTGACCACCTCCTGCGCCTTGATTGCGCACCAGTTGCTCGAGGATTCGGTTTTGGGTCGCTAGCAGGTCTACGATATTGGGTTGCTGGGGAGGAGGTGGCACTTCCTCCTCATCATGTTCACGGCGACCTCGTGCAGCTCGACGTGTTTCCAAAACCATCCTGTTGCAATCATTGATAACAGGATGAGACGACAACTCGAGAGACTTGGAAAGCAACACATTTCCACTATGGTTCAGCGGGGTATACATGAATATGTCACATCATTTTATATGCATTTTCACGAGAAAATGAGATACAAAACAATTGCGAGACGATTGACAATAATACACGAATGCATTAATACGTTTGACATAATTCATACATGGGGCTGCTGTTTAGATCACCTTATGGCGAAATAAACGTTAACAATGTGCCAAAATTGCAGCCACCATTACCCAATTACATGCCTCTAAAAGATACCTTAAACCTAGGATTTGGTTCGGCTTACACCACAAAATGACAAACCACAGTTCGATGCTGAAATTTGGGCAGCACAACTAGGGACTATATGGAGCTCCTTCGTTGTGGCGACGAATCTCGTAGGCCTCCAAATCAATGGGGAGAGGAACCAAAGAATGAAACAAAGGGATCCTATGTCCATACTGAGGAACCACAGAAGGAATGCGACGAACGCTGCCCACCGACATTTGCGAACGCAACACATCGGGTGGGAAACCAATCTCCATTCCGCCCACCGATGGATAATGGTGCGCCCACGGACCTCCTTCATAGACCGAGTAGATGCCCTCCCCAGTTCAGAAGTGAGGGGGTGCGGCAAAGTCCACCCTTTGGTGATAAGCAAGCTCTAGGGAGATGAGGAGACGATGACGATACCGCCTCATCTCGAACCCACGGGCACGATACGCCACATCCAAGGATCGGACGAGACGTCCCAATTGGGCTAGTGCCTCCTGGGTGAAATCTTCAGACAGTGCCACGTCCTCCAGGGGAGTACGTGACGGGAAAAAGGAGAAGGGGCCCTCGGCGAGGCCCGGAAGCTCATGGTGAAGATGACACATGGCAGAATATGCGGCATCTTGGACTGCAGACTCCAACTCAGCTCCATAACCATTGAAGAAGCACGGCTGATGCGGAGGGTCACTCTCACGTGGTTTGATGAACACGCGTGCCCGGTACTCGTACATGCCAAACCTTAGGTCGGCTCTATGCACAAGGTATTCCGAGAGACATGGGAATCCAAGTTCCCGGAGCATGTACAAAAGTACCTCCGAAAACCCATCCACATCTAAGGCATGGGTGGCATGCACCAACTGAGGAAATTCCATCTAACAAAACAAAGGAATGGGTCAAGGTTAGCCACAAGCGAAAATAAATGCAATAGGAAAGGAAAATTCAGAACTAAGATCGATGGGGGTAAGGAATAAAAAGCAACCTACTTGCTGCTTCTAACATAGGGTTTAGCTTTTCAAATAGTTTTCTCGGCGATGCCGAGTCCTATCTAATGACCACCTGCAATTGGCTTCCTACGGTCAGCTCGGCTCTGATACCAAGCTGTGGGGGACCCGATATTTTAATCCGAATCAAGCAATTCACAACAAGTGAAGACGGTGACCATAGCCGCTACCTGCGACGGACTATGGCCCACCCTCGCCCCGTGCGACATGCATACGGCATGATGCGTAGGACTCACCACGGCCTAATTGAGGGATCACGATTCCAAAAACATACGCCACAATGCGTATGACTCACTTTGGCAATGGACCGTACATTCACTTTGCACTTTACTTGATTCAAAATAAAACAACAAGTTCCTCCATATGCATCCAACCACACTCCTCATTTCCACATACACGCATGACAGACGGGAGGTGGGGGCATATGTTGGACAGCAAGCATATCATCACACGAACCACTACGATACGATAATACTACTAGCTGTCCACGTTGTGAACTATTCAATTTACATCCTTCGGTGATAACCGGAAACATATCCAAATATGAAGTATTTAAACAACAGCGGAAGAAAGTTAAGTGAGTCCCACAGCGGCGCATCGACCGCTGACCAAAAGCCAACAAAGTCCCACGAGTCGATAGCCAACCAAGAAAACCAAGAATTTAGGCATCCTCGAAGTAATCCTCGACCACTGGCTCACCTGCAATGATCTAGGAATATCCTAGGTGAGTACAAAAGTACTCGCAAGACTTATTCGTGCTTGATTAGATGACCTACACATACTAGTTCAGCAGCAATTAAACGTGGAGCATTCCTGTTAATGGCAAACGAGGGGAAACACATGGCATTGACAAATGAGGGCAAAAAGCCGTTCCAAAAGAGAATACAGTTCGGATCTCACATGACCCCAATATCATCACGATAGTTCGACAACTATCATGCTCATTTCCTTTAGGGGTAGCTCACACCCCAATTTAATTAGGCACCCATCAACAATAGTTTCAATCAATTCTCTCGGACCGTCACCGGCAATGCAACCACCATGGGGATATCGAGTGCTCTTCACTCGGAGGTAGCTAATCTCCAAGTGACCGAGACTTGCCATCAGGTAAACCCATAACGATGATTCACGGTGACGTCCACGCGGTGATAAGGGAAGTAACACGATGAAGTAACCTCAGGTTGGTGTGACGACAAAACTCTACTTGCTCCGGGGGTCGCCTCTTTCACTTCAATTAACACCAACCGTATTCATCGTGCACACCCTCGGCTCTCACATCTCACTTTAGAGAGTTTAAGTTATTAGGCCATCAAGTTAAATCTCAGTCAGTGCTGAAACATAAAATGTAACACATCCTAACATGCTAGTCTTGCCCATCCCACGCAACAATTCAAATAAACGTGCCCACTCAAGCACATTTACGTGAAGGAATATAAATAACAGTGGAGGTATGCAACAAGCTCTGCTTGCCTTGGTCACACGGTTCCTGATCTTGCGTGGAGTCGTAAGCCGGGTGGTCTCCTTCTTCGGGCTCTTTTATAAACAACACGAAGAACCGGAAAAGAAGCAGTAAAAAGGCGATGAGTCCAGCATGAATGCATGATGAATGTTACTAGGAATTAGTTTCTAAAATGATCTACGGATGTTACGAATCCATGACAACAAGCACTTCTTAGTTTGTAGTTGTAGGGATTACGTGATCGTCCTACCATGCATGCATGTTAAGGTGCCTTCGATTGCAAGTTAGGGGTGAGGGTTATTATTAGTAATGCATGGCAATGGGTTAAAGTGTTGGTATTAGGAATGCACTCTGAGATACGAGGTTAACACCACTAGAAACGCTCGATTCGGAGCTAAAATCGTTGGATTAGGGTTTACCGAAGAACGGCGTTTAAAAAGGGCCTAACTATTTCGTATTCAAATTGACTTGAAGCTTAGTTGCAAATATGGAAATTCTATTTGAACCAGATCGTAGGAAATTTTACAAGGTTTCCGAATATATAAAATTTGTCCCAATCGGAGTTACGGATCAAAAGTTACGCCCGTTTGAAAATCGTCGGAAAAATTGAGTTAAACCCTAACCCTAATGCAACAGTTCTGCGCAAATATAAATGCTAAGTGCACCCAACTTTCTACCCCAACCGCAGCCTTAGGTCACTGACGCGTGGGGTCCACTGGTCAGTGCTGACTGGGCAAAAAGAGCCTGGTCAGCAGCTGACCGAGCACTGGAGGCCAATGGGAGGAGCCCACGTGGCTCACTCCCTTGCCTCGGTGGCCGGCGAGCTCGGGTAGGGGTGCTCCCCACCGGAACTTCACCGGAGAGCGGCGGAGGCTCTAGGGCCACGGCGGGCTCGGGAGAGGGCGGAGGAAGCGGCCGCGGCTCACCTAGGGGCAATGCCCGAGCTCGGGGGAGGCTGAGGGGCTAGGGGATGAGCTCCCGGTGGCTGGTGGCGGGGAGAAGCTCAGGTCGTCGCCGGTGGAGGTCTTCGGGGCTCGGATCTGAGGAGAAAAGAGGATGGGGAGGTAAGGGGTGAGGAGAGGAGGCTCAGGAGCGAAACGGGGATGGCCGAGGCTCACCAATCGCGGAGGAATCGCTCGCCGGTTCTTGCGGCCGGAGGCGGAGAAGATGGAGACAGCGGGGAGCTCCGGCGGTGAAGGGAGGAGGGGATTAGGGTTCGGTGGCGTGGGGGAGGAGAGGAAAGGAAGGCCAGTCCGAACGGGCCTTAAAAAGCAGCGGCGGTCGGAACGGTGGTGGATCCACCGCCCACCTCGGCCTACCGGCGGCGAGGACGTGGCGGCGGGGTCCCGACAGGTGGGCCCCGCGCGTCGGGTGGAGAGGGGAGGCGGCAAATGCCCCGGGGGCGTCTTCCTAGGGAGGAGGCGGAAAATGGGAGGAGGGGAGGCGGGTGGCGGCGCTGGCGGGCTTAGTGGGCCGGCCGAGTAGGCCTCGGCCCAAAACCCTTTTGATTTTCTTTTTTCCTTTTTCTTTTTCTAATAATAGTGCCACTATTTAAATGTTTTGAGCATCCAAACGAGCTCCAAATGTTATGAAATTTTTACAGGACCTTCATAATAACATTTGGGACCTACTGTAAAAATTTGAGGTCATCTGGACCCTGTTTGACCTGGTTTTGAATTTAAATTCAAATATGGCCCTAAGGAGGTTTGAACTATAACTAGTTCTTAATCTTTTTCAAAAATTCCAGAAATTTCATGTAGCTAGGCTAACCATTTTTATAGCTAATTATAAGTTTTTGAAACTTTCCACCCTTGGGAACATTACCTAAATGTGTAATTACAGATCTCACCAACCTACTAATGCTATTGTTGATATTCGATGCTTCAAATAAGTTGATTGGTGTTTGCAACAATTTCCCACCGAGGATGAGATATGTACGTATTGTATAAAATATAATCATATCACATTTGAATTTAAATAAGGTGTGTGTGCAGGGATGATGACATGTATGCATGAGGAAAAACAAAACCCTAATCGTGAGAAGTGGGTATTACAATACAGAATATGGATTATGGCATTTATAAATATCAAATCTTTTTCAAAAAATTTCAGAAAATTCCAATAATCCAAATTGATCATCCAAGTCCAATAAAAATATTCTCAAAGATAAATATCAAAATAATATTTAATGAAAATTCATACCTCTAGTAACTCTCAAATTGATTCAAGACCTTGAATTAATTTGAAGCCAGATAAAATATATAGGGTTGAATTACATCATGTAACATCCTTTTTCTTTTTAAAAAATCTTTTGAAAACCACAAAAAAAATGAGATGTTACACGTGTGGCATTTGATAATGATATATTCTCCTCCTCTCAAACATCTTCTTCTCGTTCTATTATTGTCCGCAGTGGTGCTTCCCTTCCTATTACACATATCAGCTCACAACCTTTATCATCCCTCTCTTGCCCACTTCATCTTCGAAATGTTCTTGTTGTTCCTAATATCATTAAAAATCTTATTTTTGTTCGTCAATTCACTTCTGATAACAATTGCTCTCTTGAGTTTGATCCCTTTGGTGTTTCCATGAACGATCTTCCCACCAAGACCGAGATACTTTGATGCAATAGTTTTGAGCACCTCTAGTCTCTATGCCAACCTGCAGCTCAAGCTCTCACCACCACCCTATGGCATCAACGTCTTGGTCACCCCGATGTCTCCACCATGTCAAGTATCCAAAAGTCTAGCGTCATTTCATCTAATAATGATGGGTCCAAACTTTGTCACTCTTGTCAACTTGGTTGTCATGTTAGGTTACCCTTTTTTTGCATCCACCTCTACCACTAGTCGTCCTTTCGCCTTATTACATTGTGATCTTTGGACATCACCTGTTCCTAGCACTTTGGGTTTTTGATATTATCCTGTTATCGTTGATGATTTTACTCGCTATTTTTGGACCTTTCACCCTTCTCCGAAAAATTTGAAGTTTTCTCCTAAATTGACAGATTTCATGCTATGCCCGCACTCAACTCAGTCTTCCCATCCTCGCTTTTCAATGTAAGATCGGACACGAGTTTGATAGTTGTCAACTCACTAATTACTTTTCTATCGTTGATATTTCTCTCTGACTTTCATATCCATGTACTTCTCAATAGTATGGCAAAGCTAAACATGACCATCAATAATGTCATTCACACCCTCCTCATCCATGCCTTCCTTCCACCTCCGTTTTGGGCCGAAGCACTCCAAACTGGTGCCCCACCACACCCTTTCCTGCTTATCTTCTCCACTGTGTTGACGGCATTATTTTGACCACCTCTTTACCTCTAGTCCTTAAGTGTCTCATCCACTCTTTTGCTTGTGAGTTTGCCATGAAGGATCTGGGACCTCTCCATCACTTTCTTGGCATTTCCTTCACTCATACATCTACGGGCTTACATCTCTCAGCATCAGTACATCCTAGACATCTAATGTCATGCTAGTGTGCACGACTATCACCCTATTTCTATACCCACTAAAACCAAAGCCAAGGTACCTGCATCCACCAGCCCTCCTGTTGCCGATCCCTCTTCCTACTGCAGCTTGGCTGGCGCTCTCCACTATGTCACCCTAACCCGTCTTGACATTGCATACTCTGTCCAACAAATTTATCTCCATATGCACAACCCGTGTGAACCCCATCTCGTCTTGGTCAAGCATGTCCTCCACTATCTTTAGCGTACTCTTGACTTGAGTCTCACCATTCACTCCTCTCCCATGCTCTCATTGCCTATATATTAAAATGCTGACTGGGCAGGTTTTCCAAATACACGACGGTCTACCTCTAGATACTGTATGTTTGTTGACGACAATCTAATCTTCTAGTCCTCCAAGAGATAGCCGATGGTACCACTCCAATGCATAAGCGGAGTACCGTGTTGTGGCTAATGTCATGGCCAAGACGTGTTGGATCCGTCAGCTCCTAGTCAAGCTCCATCGCCCCATCCACATCTTGACGGTTGTCTGCTGTGATAATGTCAGTGCCGTGTATGTTGCTGCCAATCCAGTACAATATCGCCGCAAGAAGCACATCGAGTTGGACATTCACTTTGTCTGCGAAAAGGTCGCTGTCGGTGCAGTCCGTGTTCTCCATGTGCCATCTACCTCCCAGTTTGCAGACATATTTACCAAGAACTTGCCTGACCACACTATTTCGGGAGTTTCTGTCCAATCTGAACGTCGCTCCAGCACCACGTTCAACCTACGGCGGTGTATTACAGAAAGGTGCAATGCTACAGCAGCATGCAAAGCCATGCAAGGGCACGGCGTGTGACAGCTTGGAGTCCAAGGGACGTAACTGATTTTGTTTGGATATTTTACATATAGATAGCATACGATATGTTGTACAATATATACACATGAGCAATGAAATCACGTTGCGCATCACATCTTTCCCAAGCATCTTTCAAAATTAATTTTATGGTAAAATAATTCCGTAACTTTCTTACTAACATATCTATGATCAAAATTATATCTTAAAAACCGTGTCCGTAGCTAAAACATCATCTATTTACAAACAGAGAGAGCATAAAACTCGTCAATCCAACAGATCATAATATATTGCAACATTTCGATAGAGATCATAGCACGAAAAGGTTGAGTTACTCAGAAGTGAGACCAAGAAGAGAAAATTTTGCGGTTCTAGCCAAACGATCATATGAAAAGGCAGAGATTTGGCATGGAACCATGACTCTTATTAGTTGCACCTAATTCCTTTTTATGTTTTGCTCAAAGATGAGCACTCAAGCAAGTAAAAGTCAATCACTCGATTATAACAATCATAATAATATTTGCTGTTAGAAGCACTGTACATTCCCTGGTTAAGAGAAATTAGTTGTGATGTCTATCTCATGAAAATTTACATGCGTCACCGGTTCACCACAGGCCTATGCATGCTAATTGGACTTGGAAAAGAGAACTATTGATGTGAAATTACCAATAGTAGTACTATTCATAAGTCTATATATATGAGTGCTAAAAGAGAAACATGTAGGTACACTCACTACCACAAAAAAGCTCATTGCACACGGTTAAAAAAGCTCATCGCATACGGTTTTCCAGCCTGTATGCACCGGCTGGTCAGCGATGTGGGGGGCACATCTCACACGGGTCCAGAGCCATATGCGATGATATGCACATCGCACACGGCTTTTTAGGCCGGCACGTGTGCGATAAGTACCGACATCACACACGGTAAATCTGCAAGAACCGTGTGCGATGACTCAGCACATCGCACATGGATCAGCCCAGTGGAGTGTGTGCGATGAAGTGACACATCGCACACGGTCAGACCATCTGGCCCGTGTGCGATCAGTACCCACATCGCACACGGTCATAGTATCGGAATCGTGTGTGATATTTGGCCACATCGCACACGGTTATTCTGGCCCATGTGCGATCAGTACCCACATCGCACACGGTCGTAGTATCGGAATCGTGTGTGATATTTGGTCACATCGCACACGGTTATTCGCTCCTAACCTTGGGCGATGACTGTTCCACATCACACATCACACACGGTTATTCGCTCTTAACCGTGGGCGATGACTGTTCCACATCACACATGACCAGGAGTTTGGGACTGTGTGTGATGATGAACCACATCACACATGGTCCGGTGCTCTGACCATGTGTGTTGACACGCACATCGCCCACGATTCGTGCCGCCGAACCGTGTGCGATGCTGGGAATTGCAACAGTAATGACAATAGGAAATCTCAGGCAACAATATCATTTCACAATATTCATCAGTCACATTCACAGAATTCATTCATCAGCCACATATATACACATATTTCATCCATCAGGCAAATACACGGATTTGATCCAAAAACACAAATAAAACGGAGATCACATAGATTTCACAGCCGACATATATATATAAGCAAATTGAATCAATTGAATATGAGTTGACCCATTCACAGCCACATAAACAGGAGTTCACAGCCAACCTTCCTACAAGTTTGGATCTGATAAGGTTGACAGCCAACAGGAAGAAAATAAATACCTCACAATCAAGGTGATCTGAATTGTCCATTTTTGGGTATGACATGCGTGCCGAAGAAGTAGGCAAACTGTCCTCTAACTTCAACAATATCGTCTTCATGCAATGGTCTTTTGTCCATCGAACTCAAAATCTACACGAAGTAATTAAATTCAGATTTAGGTGCATATAGGTGAAAAGTAAAATATTGAGTCTCACATATAGTACTAACCGTGGGGAGGCCAGCAGTGTCTTTTGTCCTCGAACTCGGAATAACCCTCATCATTTGCTTACAAACGTAAAAAGCACAAAGGTTCTGGCTGTTTGTTACGCTGAAAAGTTGTTGAGGAATTACGGCATAAATTAGGGCATCAATTAGCATTACTTAGCACTTAGGAGGAATGTTGTACCAATTGTTACCTTCACCAAGTCAACTTCTCCATGTCGCAAGCCCGCCGGGTTTCCCTTTGGTGAGCACCTCCCTCCACGTTTGACGTACTCGGTGAAAGCACTACCCAAGAATTTCCTTATCACCGAGTAGTCCTTACGTGACGCTTGGAGGGAATCAAGGTGGACGGCTTTGCTCCATTTAGGTATGATGATAATTAAGATCCAATGTTGGCTGAAAAAAAGATATCACAACCTGTGTGGAATGATGACAATGGAGGTATAGCTAATGTATAAAAACACACATACTCCTGGTTGTATGGAAGGAGAATGAATTCTTTGTTCTGTTGAACCATCAACGCGTGGACAACATAATTAAAGACCCTTTTCTCATTCCACTCGATTTGTTGCTTCGAGACCAACTGTGGGTCGAAGAAACCCACCGGTTATTTCTGAGCTTTGCATTCGGTGATCATGTGCCTAAGCATAGGAAAGAAAAGAGTTATCATTTACGAAACAAAGGAGAGTTGCCAGAATGTGGAATTTCTTGTAAAATACTTACAACGTGAAGCATCTCATGAGGGAGGCATCGAGGGCACCTAGGTTGAAGAGGAGAAACAAGTCCTCGAAGCCCACCGTGTAAAAATTATCTAAATCATGAAGGAAATGCTCCTTCTTGAACCACACCGGAATGCTCGACTCACCGGCTTTACATAGTTTCATATAGTGGTCATGTAGCTTTTTTCATAACAAACCTACCGCCGCCAGGTCTTGGGGGTGGGGTAGCAATGGCTCTCCTTTGACATACGTGCGTGCGAGCTCCGCTGGGGGGAACAATCGGTTGAATTCTTTGTCCGTCATTAATCCCAGCTCGTTGGCCTTGCCCTAGCCCTTTGCCTTGCCTTGTCCCTTGCATTGTCCCTTGGCCATGCCCTTCAGCGGTGCTGATCTCATCCTTTTAGTCTTCACTGGTGGGGCGGCGGTGGTAAAGCAAGATTTGGTGGTGTCGGAAGCATTGGCGCTTGCTTGGATGACTCTTGAGCTGGTGGGCACGAAGGCGGCTCAGACCGCGTGCTCATGACGGGATGTGCTGCAAAGAGCGGCTCAGATTCAGCAGCCACTAGTCGGGAAGTAGGAGGCGGTGCCGATGTGAGGGGCACAAGCAGTATGTCCTTCTTCGGCCACTGGACGAAGGACATCTCCGCTTGTCCCAAGGTCTGGAGTTCGGCATCCTGGCTTACGTGGAATAGCGGGAGGCTCTAGAAGCCAGGCTCGACTTTATCGACGGTGCACTTCGTGAACCCTAGCTGTATCGGTACACCGTGCACGGTAGCTCTCTCAACCGGTGGATGAACCAACCCGCTAGCTGCCGCCAACAGAAAAGCCATGTGCGCTGTTGGCACTTGTAGCTTGCACTTCGTTGGCCCCGTGATGTCATCGATAGGAGACTTGGCTGTTTCCTCATGGCCTTCAACCCCATCGGGAGCTGATGCACAGCTACTCCTGGGTGCACCGGGGCTTGGGTGTGCAGCAGCTTCAAGCGCTTGTGATCTGTACGTCTCCTCCCACACAGCTCTTTCTTTCTCAAGCCTTTCCTCCATCATGTCTGCAAATTGGGCGAGTAGCTCTTGTTTCATCTGTTCTTTTTTCTGCTCTGCTCTCGCCCTTTTCCTCGCACGCATCTCCTCCGCGTCTTGAGTGAAGGCCTTCCTATGGGCGACATTGGTCCCGATCACCCTACAACGACCCGAGAGCTCCTTGGTTCCCAAAGCGGCCGTGAGAATGTCATTGCACCCTTGATGCTGAAACGAGCCTTGCGAAGCCTGGATGGTTAGCTCTTTCTGCAAATAAAAACTTATAATTAGTAGGTACGTAAGCATTGTCGTAATTATAGACCGACGACTGAATGAGGTAGTCGCTCTTACCATAGATTGGTACACTTCCTGGTCTGCTGGGTTGGGTAACACAACCTGACCTGAGGAATCGGTTGTAGACCTCGCTCTCAGGAAGTCACTTGCCCGATCTGCCGTAACATCAGCAAAAGGGACATCGCCTCCCCAAAGGCGTCGGTTCTCATCCTCCCTGTCCCAAATCTTCCGCTTCCCATAGTATCCTTTGACCCCCATTCTATGGAGGTGTTTGTTCTTCGCGATTAGAGCCTTGCCTGCCTTACTCTTGGCTTCAAAATCTGGCGTTCGCTGCATCTCCACAAATCTGGCCCACTGCTCGGGTAGAATGTGTGGATACTTTTTGAAGGGATCCTTATTCTGCTTCATAAACTTTTTGTGCAACACGTACTTAAAATTCCGAAAAGCATCATTTGCCTTCAAGAGGGCATATTCTTCCACCTACATTTTCCATTGCTCTGGCACCCTGAAGTGTTGCATTATCTCTAGCACTATGGCGTTGCGCAGGTCCTTACTAACCTTTGTCAAATCCTCGAAGTGAATGGGGACCTTTTCCCTTACCAGTGCCCCGCACATGGTTCGAAACTTCTTCTCCGTTTTCTCTGGTTCGGTAGGTGCCCCGGTTCTCTCGTCAATGGCCTCCACTTGCCATACTCCTTGGGGCTTTTTGCTTGGTTTTCTAATTCCTCTTCCCTTCTTCACAACTGATAGGGTTTCTGCTTGATCAGTGCTGGTCCCTTCCGGCTGTGATGTTGAGTTCTCTTCGATCTCTCTCGCAGAAAAGTCCGGCGATTCATTACCAGACGTCATAGCTAATTAACAGGATGATGATGACAAAAATAACAAGAAGTAAAGCTAGTGCATGCAGACACAAATAATCCTCTGCACGCAAATATTAACAAGAAGCACTGGAACATACGCATTGATATAGCCCTATCTTGCTACTCATTGTGAGGACACCGAGAACCCTAACCTTTCGGGAGCATGTCGAGGAGGCGGTGCTCGGGGACGGGGAGGCGGCGCTCAGGGACTCGATGACAGGGAGGCGGCGCTCAGGGACTCGATGACAGGGAGGCGGCGACCGGAGATGTCGAGGGGGCGCCTGGGGAGGCGACAAAAATTCGGGTAAGGCGGCGCGCGCAAAGCCGAAATGTTTTGATGAACGGATGGGGTAACCTAGGTACTAGTTGTATCGGCACCAGCCATCGCACATGGTCACGTACACACGTCCGTGTGCGATGTCAGTCACATCGCACACGGGTATTTGATCTTAACTGTATGCGATGTGCTGTAATGCCATCGCACACGGGAAGAATTAGATGCCCGTGTACGATGTGACTCACATCGCACACGGTATTGATCCACAACCATATGCGATGTGCGATGTGCCTCTATAAACCGCCGCCTCTTCGGTTTCTCATCTTCATTCCTATAAGCCGCCTCTTCAGTTTCTCATCTTTATTCCTATTAGCCACCTCCTGCTCCGTACTTCATTTCTCCAAACGCCACCTCTAGCCACGTGTTGCGTCGATCTTCTTCTTCTTTACCCCACTAGGCCAGCGACCTCCTCGATAATGTTGTAATGGCTGCTACAGGGAGCTCTTCGGGGAAGCGGAAGCGCGAAGCGTCGCCCATCCGCGACGACCGCGTGCAGATGACCATGGCTATCTCCCGCGCCACTGCCAGGGCACTGGAGTTGGTCGAGTATGGACCCACCAACCACACCCTCCTCTGTGCGTACAATGCCGACCCCGTCAATTACTCTGGTGCATACGCCGTCCGGTGTATCCTGGAAAAGAAGTTTCCGCGGCACCTCGGTTTTCTCCTCGAAGCTCACCACGAGCCGGGGTGTATCCTCGTTCACTGCAGGAACAAAAATATCGTCCAGCACCTCCACGCGAAGTGCTTCCGGTGGGGTGCCGAGATGGTGAGCTTCTACAAAGTTGCTAATGTCTCTATTCTAAACCCTGACCCTGTGGATGAAGATCTACCACTGGAGTCGATTTAGATATTTTTTATTTCCCTTTGCTTCACATTATGTGTGTACACATATGCATGAACTACGCTTTTGTTATGTAACGTACTGTTTCCTCTTCGCAACAACCGGAAGAGGCATTTTGTTATGTAATGTATTGTTAATCGATGTTGGAAATGTCTTGTTAATCTGTGTTTGAAATGTCTGCTTAATCTGCGTTCGAAATGTCTTTTTAATCTGTGTTCGAAATGTCTACTTTCTGTTTGCAAATGTCTTGTCAATCTGTGTTGGAAATGTCTTCTCCACCTGTGTTGCAAATGTGAGCCACATCGCACACGGGCTAGAGCATCTGACCGTGTGAAGTACCACATCGCACACGGACTGAAGGAGTTCATCGTCACATCGCACACAGGCTACAGGTGTTCACTGTGTGCGATGTGGAGTATCAGAATCAAAATTCTGTGATGACTCCACAAGATAATTTGCTAACTTCAACCGATTGCATATTCAAAATGAGTATTAGATTCAAAAATTCTGCGATGACTTTTCGAAACATAATTTGCTAACGTCAACCGATTAACTACATATTCAAAATGTGTATCAGCTTCAAAATAAATCATGAATGCACTACATGATTTCCTTTGCATACTAGTCCATCGGAATGATCTTGGCATACGTAGCAAGTTTCCCTTTGGTCTTGCTCATCGATTCTTATGCGTTCTCCAATAGATGGCAAGTCATTGAACTGATTGTATTCATCCTCGTCGACAACATTCTCAACTCCTATGATCCTCCTTTTTCCATGCATCACTACATGGCAGTTCTTATGTGCGAGGTCTTTCACATAGAAAATTTGGGTAGCTTGGGAGGCTAAAATGAAGGGTTCATTTCTGTATCCCAATTTGCTGAGGTTGACATAAGTCAAGCCATAATTATCGACTTTGACATGTCTGAGATCGACCCATTCGCACTTGAACAATGGAATCCAGAATGTCACGTAGTCAAGCTCCCAAATCTCCTCTATGATCCCGTAGTAAAATTCCTTCTGTCCATCTGTATCTATGGCTTCTACTCAGACAGAGCTATTCTGAAATGTGGTCTTCTCATCTTGATCCTTCGTGTAGAACGTGTACCCATTCATGTCGTACGCTTGCCAACTATGAACTGTAAATGCTGACCCTTTGGCCAACCACGTTAGCGTGTCATCTGTCGGCCCGTCTACGATATGGTTCTGCAACCATTGGCTAAATGTCTGGTTGTGCTTGTTGAAGATCCGATTATATGGCACTTTTGGGAACTCTTGTCGTAGCTTGTTCACGTGTTCTTCTATATAAGGGGAAACTATTGTCATGTGTGTAAGACAGTAAAATGGGCAATGTCAAATAGATGATTGTCCTTCCAGCTGAGTTCTTTTCCGACAGTCCCTTTTCCAGATAGCCTTCCATCATGGCGAGACCTGGACACACCAATAGGCTATGAGTTGTGCATGTAATCGATACAAAACTCAACCACCTCCTCCGAGGTATATCCTTCTACGATACTAGCCTCGGGCCGATACCGATTCTGAACATAGTGCTTGAGTATTCCCATGAACCGCTCGAACGCATACATGTTGCATAGGAACACAGGCCCCGACATCTTTATCTCGTACACAAGGTGTGTAATGAGATGAATCATGACATCAAAGAACGAGGGCGGGAAGAACATCTCAAGCTGGCATAGAGTCTTCACAACCTCCTCTTGCAGATCATCCAGTGTATCGGGATCCATGACCTTCTGAGATATCGAGTTGAAGAAATCACAAAGCCTCATGATCGCCTCTCGAACTTTTGTGGGCAGAACATTTCTGATTGCCACCGGGAGCATCTGTGTCATCATTACATGGCAATCGTGTGACTTCATGCCAATTAGTTTCTTGTCTTCCATTGAAACAAGACTCCTGATGTTTGCGCAATGACCAGAGGGGACTTTGACACTATACAAGAAGCCCAAGAACTCTATTATTTCCTTCTTGGATAAAGTGTAACAGGCATGTGGCAAATACGTCTGGCCTTTATCTTTCTTTACTGGAGCTAACTTTGGTCTGATGCCCAAATGGACCATATCCATTGGTGACTTGATGCCATCCTTCGTTTTGTCTTTCATGTTCAGTAATGTACCAAGGACGCTATCACACACATTCTTCTCAACGTGCATGACATCGATGTAGTGACGTACATCTACATCCTTCCAATAAGGGAAATCCCAGAAAACTGATTTCTTCTTCCACACGCTCTTCTCACGGGGGCGTTTATGTCCCTTGCCAAGCACGACATTCGCATCCTTTACCATCTCATTGACCTCTTCGTCAGTAAAAAGCCCTGGTTTCACTCCTCTTTCTGTATTACCATCAAATTATTCCTTCATGTTACGGTAAGGGTGATTTCTTCTCAAGAACCTCTGATGACGCATGTAAACGGTTTTGCGCGAGAACGGAAGCCAGACACTCACAGTATCATCTATGCATGTGACACATGCTTTGGCTCCCTTTATACTCTGCCCCGAAGCATTAGCAAGTGCTGGATAATCCTAGATGGTAAGGAGTAACAATGCACGTAGATCGAATGACTCCTTGCTGTACGCATCCCATACCCTTACCCCTTTCTCTTTCCACAATGTTTGCAGTTCTTCCACCAACAGCCTGAAGTAAACGTCGATGTCATTTCCAGGTTGCTTTTCCCTTGGATAAGCATCGACATCATGATGTACTTCTTCTTCATGCACAGCCAAGGAGGAAGGTTATACATACACAGAAGCACAGGCCAAGTGCTGTGTTTGCTGCTCATGCTGCCAAATGGATTCATTCCATCTGTACTCATTGTGAATCTTACATTCCTTGGGTCATCACCGAAGGTTGGGTACTTCGCATCGATTCTTCTCCACTGGGCAGTATCAGCCGGGTGTCTCATCTTTCCATCATTCTTACGTCCCTCCGCATGCCAACGCATCAGCTTCGCTTCCTTTGGGTTTGCAAACAAATGCTTCAACCGAGGAATTACAAGCAAGTACCACACAACCTTATTAGGGACTCCCGTCTTGATCTCATCATCGGCCTTGTCTTTGTCTTTTGCAAACTTACGCTTGTATCGAGGAGCTTTGCATATCAGACATGAACGCAAATCTTTGTACTCATTGCGATAAAGCATACAGTCATTCTAACATGCGTGCATCTTCTGTACTTCTAGTCCCATGGGGCAAATCACCTTCTTGGCTTCGTAGATGTTTTTTGGAAACTTATTTTCATCTAGAAGCATGTCTGCAAAAAGACCCAACATCTTTGTGAAGCTCTTGTCTGACCATCCGCTTTCTGCCTTCAATCTCAAGAGGTCAAGTGTCGCTGACAACTTGGAGTGCTTTGCCTTGCAGTTTGGATACAATGGTATCTCGGCGTCTTCCATCAAGCCCATGAATTCCCTGTATTCTGTATCGTCATGGTTGCTCTCGAAATCATGAATCATTTGTTGTAGATTTGGAATAGCAGTATCATAGCCATCGGAATCACAATCGTCGCCATCTGGCTGCCCATCATATTGGTTTGGCATATGAGTACCGTCTTGTTTTCTACGTGCATGACCGGCTCTTCACCATGCTTGGTCCAACATGTATATCCCGTCTTGAAACCCCTCCGAAACAAATGTTCTTCGATCACTCTTGGGTCCTCCCACAGTCTACAATTGTAATACCCAAATATGACGATTAGGTTTTTGCCTTGCACTCATGCATACATGCCATCATCCCCGCACACACACCTTGTTTAAACTCAAAAGTGAATAAATTACATTTTATAGAATATGTACATATCTCATCCTCAGTGGATAATTTTGCAAACACCAATCAACTTATTTTGGATTATCAACCATCAGTATTAGTAATAGTTGGGGAGAAGATCAGTAACCCTCTTAGTGGATCACCACGTAAGTTCCCCTTTCCAACAGCTTCATCCCAAGATTCCATGATTTGCTACCTCAATTGAAGAATTAGAATTCAATTGGAAGAGAAGGGCTGAATTGTAATTAATCGAGAAGGCAATATTTAAATGCATTAAAAGCTATGAAAATTTATATCTAGCCATGAATAGGGGGATTTTAGCTACAGGAAAATTTTTAGAAATATTGAAGGAGTTTAGGGCTTAGTTGTAAGTCAAACCTACTTTTGAGCCATATTTGAATTTAAATTCAAAACCAGGTCAAACAGTGTCCAAATGACCTCAAATTTTTACAATAGGTCCCAAATGCTATTATGAAGGTCCTATAAAAATTTCAAAATATTTGGATTTCATTTAGGCCCTCAAATGATTTAACAAGTATCTCTGTCTGGAATTAAAAGAAAAAGGAAACAAAAAGGAAAAAGGGGTTTGGGCCGAGGCCCACTCGGCCAGCCCGCTAACCCGCCAGCGCCGCAACCCGCCTCCCCATCTCTTCTCTCCACTTTCTCTTTAGGGAAACCGCCCCGAGCCTGGCGCCTTCTCCCCCTTTTCTCTGGTTTCCGTTTTCCCCATTAGAAAACGCCTCTGGCGTCTTGCGCTTTCTCCCCCCTCTCACCCGACGCGTGGGGCCCGCTCGTCAGGGCTCGGTCACCACGTCGCCACCACCGGTAAACCGAGGTGGGCGGCACCCCACCATCCCGACCGCGCCGCCGCCCCTTTAAAGCCCTGTTCGGACCGCGCCCTCCTTCCTCCTCCCTCCCCGAACCCTAGCTTCCCCTTCTCGTTGCCAGAGTGCCACCGCACCATCGTCTTCTTCGTGACCAACCGAGCTCCGGCGAGCCATTCCACTGCAATCAGCCCTCCCCGAGCTCCATCGCCTCCCTCCCGAGCTCACCCGCCTCTCCCCACACCTCCTCCGCCCTTTCTTTTTGTAGATCCGTGCCCGAGCTCTGCCTTTGCGTCGCCTACTTCACCGCTACCGGCCTTTACTCCGGCGAGCAATCGCCGCCGCTCCGGTGCTCCCCGAGCTACATTTCCCCTTCCCCGAGCACCGCACCTTTCTCCCTAACCTCCTCCCCCACCCTTCCTTGCAGATCCGAGCCCCAAGTGACCTCCCCGCTGGCCACCGAAGCTCCTCGCCACCGTTGCTCGTCGCCAGCTCACCTCCGTCCTCCTCCGCCTTCCCGAGCTCGTGCATTGCCCCCAGGGTAAGCCCCCGTTGCTCCCGCCGCTCTCCCCATTCCTCGCTGAGCTCCGTACACTACCTCAAAAAAGACTTCTGCTACATTATCATCTCTGACGGGCACTAGAAGGCCCGTCGCTAATTAGAAGCAACACTGACGGGCGAGCTTGTGCCCGTCAGTAGTAGTGACGCACAAGACGAGACTACCAACTTCTACTGACGGGCACAATATCTGCCCGTCAGTAAAAGTGGACTCTACTGACGGAAAACTTTCACTGACGGGCGCTCCTCACGTGCCCGTCAGTGAAGATCGGATCTTCACTGATGGGCTCCGTTTTGTGCCCGTCAGTGGAATCCACTAGCAGCTCCACCGATCTTCACTGACGGGCTCCGTTTTGTGCCCGTCAGTGGAATCCACTAGCAGTTCCACCGGCCCCCTTATTTCTCTCCCCTGCCGATTTGTCCAAGAGCCACCGCTGCCCAAAGCCCCATGTTCTATTCCCCATCCTGTCGAGCTCTCCAAGAAAAACCCCACCGCCCACCACCATTCTTCAAAGCCGGCCGAGAAGCTCCCCTGCGCCGCCGCCCTTGGCTGGGTTGCCTCCGCCGGCTGGTTCGCCGCCTCTGTCGAGCGCCGCCACTGGCGAGGTCCATGAGCAGCAGATCCGCCGCCAGCAGAGGCGTGGTCCAGATCCCCCGCTAGCACCGACACCGCCGGACTCTCCCCTCCACCATCGCGACCCTCCCCCTCCATCGCGGCAACCACCGACAGCTCCAGCACCGTGCGCACCCTCCCTGCCTTTGTCCGTGCCGAGCTCGTATGCGTCCAGCACCGAATCTGCGGCACCAGAGGCAGCGCTCCTAGGGTTTGCTCCACCCCAAACCCTACCGTCAGATTGCGCCGATTCCAAGGTAATCCATCCACCTGCCCCTCTCCCCTGCCGCGGGATCCCATTCGTGTGCTGGATCGGACGACAGAGAGCGCTGCGGAGCGTCAAAACCCTCTCCCCGCCGCCGCGGCGTCAGGTGAGCCGATTCGGCAGATTTCCCCTGTTTTTTTGTGTGTTTTCATGCCCATCTTTTTTTTGGGTGTTTCGTCGATCCTAGGGGGACTGTGCCTAGTTTGACTGGTTTATGGGCCTCTGCCATTAATTTCTGAAAGCATCTGGTGGTTTGGAGTCTGCAATTTCGTTTCCTTGGCTTCGCGTGGTCGCTCAGATTCTGCTGGTTTCTACAGGCGGCGTCTGCGAGCTGGTGGCATGGCGGGGTACCCGGAGGACAACCAGTATGCCATGAACGGGTACGAGGAGGAGGAGGTGGAAGAAGTGGAGGAGGTCGACGAGGAGGAGGGCCACCAGGGGATGTGCAGGAAGAGGTCCCAGGGCATTCGGTGCGACTACGGCCTCCGGAGACGACGACAGCGACGACGACGGCTACTGCACGGCGGCGGGCACGGTGAGCATCAGATCCAGCACGGCGGCGACGAGGCGAGACCTCCTGGACTCCATCGACGGCGACGAGCGCGGGAGGGACGGAGCGGCGGCGTCCACGGCTTCGACTCCCCGATTCAGGCGATGGCGACGAGCTTTTTTCTTAAATCCCATAAAACCCACCACTGACGGGCTGAATCCTCTGCCCGTCAGTGGTGATCTACCCTCTATTGACGGGTCCGCCGCCCGTCAGTGGAAGAAAGACTTCCACTGACGCGACGTTACTGACGGGCGCTAAACCCGTCAGTGGAGGGGTTTAAGCGCCCGTCAGTGGAGAGGTTTTCTGGGGTAGTGGTAGCACCGGCGAGCCTTCTCTGGCGAAGATCCAGTGAGGCCACCTGTCACGGACCCGAAATTGCATGTGGTTAAGGGAACGCGAAGTCGCCAAGGACCGAAGGACTCGTCAGCCCGATGGCACGGTACCTGCGCCGCACGCACCAAGACAGAACGATCCGACACCCGCCACGTGCGAGCCGGCCGGAAGCGACCAATCTCCCCAGAACCACATACGATTCCATAATCCGGTGAAGGTTTAGAGTCGTTCCCAATTACTACCAGGCAAAACAAGGTCGGAGGAGCCCGGCAGTTCTACCCACACCCTAACCTAGCTCGAAGGCTAGTGGGTCGCTCGAAAGCCCGGTAGAACGCCCACACCCTGCCTGGCCGGCATAGCATCTCAGCCAGCGGTTCACTCAACCGGTTCCTGCCCAACCTAGTAACAACCAGTACAACCGTAACCCTTCACGGCATACCCAAAACGCTTCACATCATACACGCATTGCGTAAGGGCAGCCTGGAATAACAACTCGGATACCACAACAAAGCTCTACAAATATGATATTACTAGTAACTGTCCACGATGGGACAACATATTACATCATTCGGCCATAACCGAAAACATATCCGAGTACGGAGAAGTTAAACGACAGCGGAAACAAGGTAAATGAGTCCCACAGCGGCATAGTGACCGCTGAACAAAAGCCACGACCTATCCCAGAGATCGACTAACTAACCGAGGAAACAGCAATTTCAGGCATCATCAAAATAGTCCTCAACCACCGGCTCACCTGCAAGCTCCAGGAATAACCTGGGTGAGTACGAACGTACTCGCAAGACTTATCCATGCTTGATTAAATGTCCTACTCATACTAGTACAACAACAATTAAACATGAATGCTTCTCAGAGTAACAATATACTTAATTTAAAAACATAACAAAAATAACATGAGGGGAGGACCAGGTAGATAACATAATACTCGAGCGACCAACAGACCAAAGTCACGCTACCAACACATTCCCGTAACTAACTTTCCAACCAATTTGGGGACAGCCCATAGCTCAACTCCAAAGTTAACCATCAACACAATAAACTTATCCAATCTCTCGAACCGTTCCGACGATACAACCACTACCGGTATTCGAGAGCATTATCCCTTGGAGGTTGCAAGACTCCAAGCAGAAATTAGGCTTACCATCCGACATACCCTAGTGTTGATCTCGGCAACGTCCACGCGGTGATAAGGGAAGTAGCCACGCTGGAGTTGCCTCAAGGTTGGTATCGCGACGAAACTCTCCATACACCTGGTCGCAACATGCTCCTCCAGTGATACCAACTTTATCCAGCTGACCCTTTTTCCTTCGGCTCTCACATCTTACCTTAGGTTCGAGTATTTAGTTCATCAATTTATTCCAACCATAACTAGACACACAATACAGCACATCCTACATGCTAGTTAACCAACTCGATCACCTTTTTATAGCAACGATCCACACATTGACATATAGGTGCGTAAAGTAATTAATAGGCAATAAGAGGGTGCAACAAGCTCTGCTTGCCTGATTCGGGTTGTTCCTGGTCTTGCGGGGAGCTGTAAGCCTGGTGGTCTTCCTCTTCAGATTCTTTTATAAGCAATACGAAGAACCGGAAAAGAAACGATAAGGAAAATATTAAGGTTCAGCATGTATGCATGAGGTACAATGCTAGATATGCATTATTATGGTGGCTTAATGATGGTTGCAACCTATAGTAATCCAATTTCTTAGAGTGAGTTAATAGAAATTGTGCAAAAACCCTAATTCTACATGTATGTCATTTTGTGCCGCGGTAAGATTGTGAATGTTATTACTTACCGAGGATGGCCTTGACCTACACCATTATTATACGAAAGTGCACTGGAATCCAAGGCTAAGGTGGTTGGGATCGTGTAATCTAGGGCTACTATGGTCAAGTTAGGGTTTGACGACGAAAGACGTTAGGAGGGGCTAATAACTTGCACCCAACAAGGTCATACCACGCATGTGTCCCTACTGGTGTTCCAATTACTCCAAGTCATAAGAAATGTCGCAAGGTTTCCAGAACTACAAGGTTCCTCGAAATCGGAGTTGGGGTTGTGAAGTTAGGGTTTATCGACCCTCGACGGAGGCTAAACAACAACCCTAGATATCAGTGTGTGCATGTGTTCAAAATTAATTCTTGATTCAGCCATCTTGTAGAGAATTTCACAAGCTTTCCAAATATATAAATTTTATCAAATTTGGCCGAGTGGTTTGAAAGTTATGGCTATTTGAAAATCTGTACAAAACTAACCCTAATCAACAGTAACCCTAAATGCTAGATCTACCCGAAGGCTACCCGACCCATCTGCAAATCTAACGTGCACCCGAGAATGCCACCCTAGAATCCTAATACTTAACCGCTCGGGCTGACAGGTGGGGTCCTCTGGTCAGGGCTGACTAGACCACCGAGTCCCAGTCAGCTGCTGACTGGACCCGGGGACCCAATCAGACAGCGCCACCTCACCCTACCTCTCTCTCTTTTCTCTCTCTCTCGGAACCGGCCGGAGCTAGGGCTCAGACGGCGGCGGGTCGCCGGAGAGCTCACTGGAGGGGGGGCGCCGGTGCTCTGCTTGCTCGGGGAAAGGGGCAGGAGGGCCAGGAGCTCACCCCGGAGTCGTTGAGGTGCTCGGGGAGGGCAGAGGACATCGGGAAGGAGGTCGGCGACGAGGGAGGCGGCGGGGAGCTTCGGGTCATCGACGTCAAGACGTTCTGGGCACAGACCTGCGAGGAAAAGGGGAGGGGAGGTTTAGGAGGAAGAAAGGAAGCTAGGGCTGAAGAAAATGGGAAGGAAGGGGGACCGGAGAGTGCTCGGGAGCTCGCCGGAGTCTTCGGTCGGACTTGGGGACGAAGACGGCGTCGAGGGGGATTGCGGCTCGGATCTGGAGAACAAAAAGGGGGGATAAGGGGGAGCTCAAGCATGCTTGTAATCGAAGAAGGGGAGCTTGGGGCTTACTGGAGGTGGAGCAATTGCTCGCCGGAGCTCGGGACCGGAGAGGGAGGAGAAGGCTCGGGCTCGGAGAAGAAGGGAGGGGAGGCTAGGGTTTCTGGTGGAGCGAGGAGGGGAGGAGGAAGGCTGTCGGGACGGCGGTTTTATAGGGCGGCGAGGGCTTCGGACCGCCGGTCGGAACAGGGGGGGCGCCGCCCCGCTCGGCCTTTGGCCGGCGGCGACGTGGAGGGGGAGGTGCTGACGCGCGGGCCCGGGGCGCGGCAGTGAGAGGGGAGGAGGCTGACAGGCGGGGCCGGCCTGTCAGCGGGAGAAGGCGGGGGCGCGGAGCGCGCGGGGAGAAGATGGGCCGGCCAGCTGGGCCGGCCGAGCAGGCCGCTGGCCCGATTAGTTTTAGGGTTTTTATTTTCTTTTTAATTTCTGAAACTAGAACCTTTCCCCACGTTATTTTATGTGCGTATTTTGCTCCAAATAATGTGAAATTTTACACGGGGTTCTAATCTTTATTCTTGAGCTGCTGTGGAAGTTTGGGTCGATTTGGAGCTCATTTGAATGGGTGTCCAGTTCAAATTTGAATTAGGGTCCGGATTAGGGTTTTGAGCAGAAACTAGGTTTCGACTACTTCAAAAATCTTGAAACTTAGCAAGGGGCTAGGGTTTCCACTTTTGAAATGACTTGTGAAATTTGGGAGGTTGGCATCCACTGAAATTTGTTCTATCGTCGAAACCCTAATTCCAGCTCCTTTAGGGTTTTAGGTTTAGGGACGGGGATTCACCGAAGTGTTCGATGACCTCCACCACCTTATTAATGACATTTTAAATTCAACTACTTGAATAAGTTGATTGGTGTTTTGACATTGTTAGTTGGATTACTTCAAATAATTTGATTGGTGTTTGCAACGATTATCCACCGAGGATGAGATATTAACATATTCTATAAAGCGAAGTTGATATGCAACTAAGTTTAATTAAGGTGTGGGTGGTGATGATGCCATGTATGCATGAATGCGGAGCAAACTCTACTTATC